>PVIC010007159.1:0-51754 GCA_004025085.1 Thryonomys swinderianus | reverse complement strand
TGGCCTTAGGGAGTTTAGAACCTGTAACCAGGGAGAAGGGATGTTTTTATTTTCTCTGCTCAGGCACCTTTCCTACCTCTGCTATGTGGTTTTGGCCTCTGATAATAAATTCAAGGTTTTCTGTCTTCTCACCAGCCCGTAAGCTGAAGAAACTTGGCAATTTAAAACTGCAGGAAGAAGGAGAAACTTCCAGCACCAGCCCCACTGAGGAGCCATCCCAGAAAATGACAGTATCACACATTGAAGGCTATGAGTGTCAGCCCATCTTCTTGAATGTCCTAGAAGCCATTGAGCCAGGTGTGGTGTGTGCTGGACATGACAACAACCAACCTGACTCCTTTGCCGCCTTGCTGTCCAGCCTTAATGAACTGGGAGAGAGACAGCTTGTCCATGTGGTCAAGTGGGCCAAAGCCTTGCCTGGTAAGAAAAAGGAAAATAGGTGGAGGAAAGTAATGAGGGAAAAGAAGAAAAATGATTTGAAAAGAAAAACAAAGCACATGTATATAGGGGGAAGGGGAGTGTGGGGTGGGTAAGGATATGGGTCAAAATGAGAATTAACTTGTCTCGTGTACTGGTACAGTTCCCCAATGTGGAGTGTGACTGTGAGCTGTATATAAAATGTATCAATAAAGAATTCAATTAAAAAATAAAAAAAAGAAAAAGGAAAATAAGTGCATGGGATAAAGATTATATTTAGTGCGCACTCATAGAGGAAAGGTGCCCGTTAATTCATGCAGTGCTCACTGTTATCGTAGGGGAAATGGGTGGGTGGAACTCTGACTTCAAACATAAGGGAAGTGAGATCAAAAAGTAAGGAGAAAGGTCGGTGGTAGTATCCCATATGGCTCATGTTGACGCACGGAAGTCATCTTTCCTTGTACGATCTACAGATATGTGCAGCAAATTTCCCCATCATTACAAGTCCTATAAGACACGCTCTATGATGCTCTTCTACATGTGGATACATAGGCTCACCCCTATGTAATCTTGAGTCCGACAGGTATCCTTACACAGGAGCTACACCATGTGAACTCTCAGAGTGTGACAGAAAGAATGTGGGCCGAGAGTCAGAACACTTAGATTCTAGTGCTGCTTGACAACTTATTAAATAATATTGCCTCTTTCTACGTCTCAGTTTCTCTAGCAATATAATGTGTAAAGGGTGCTTAGAACTAATTGTTAGTTTTGAAACCTTTCTTCAGGAAATTCTTAATGTTCTTTAAACTAGGAATCATAACGAGAGGAAAAGGTAAGTGACCATGAAAGGATTACCAAATGTTTGTTCAAGTTCTGCCTGGATACCTCTGTGAGTGGGAAACTTACTCTCTTCCTAAGCTATCGTTTAGAGCAGTCTAATTATGAAAATGTTTTGAGAAATAAATGCTTTATTTCTCAAAACAGTTGTACATAGATAACAAACAGAATGAGTTGACCGAAAGTCGTCAGTCTTTGACCTGTTCCTCACCAGCTCAGACTCTCCTTCATTACCCCAAGTAAACCCCCAGGTTATTCTTTATTTTTGATACTAAGGATAGAACTCAGGACCCTGCATTTGCCAGGCAGGCACAGCATCACTGAGCCACATCCTTACCATGCCCAGGTTATTCTTGATGAATATTGTGGCTCTAGGAAACACAGTTTGAAGACCAGTGAAGTGTATCCTCTTTAAAAGATCTCCTAATCCTGAGATTATGTGATTCAGAGGCTTTTGAAACATTAGTTACCTATGGAGTCAAAGATTAACCTATCTCTTTAACAGTAATTGCCACTGAGTGGAAATCTTAATGAAAAGAATAGTTTCCTCTTTATGGCCTGACTTGAGTCTTATAAAATCTTATAAAGTCGGAATTATTTCCATTATTTTGTAAAGACAAAGTCCTAAGGAAAGATGTGATTGACTTATATTTACACAATCAGAAAGTAGTAGGCCCAGATTGCCTCCTCTGAATCTCATCCTCATTCCAGTCAACCTATAGTCTGTGGTATCTCACCCATTCTGTACCTCTGGGCTTTACAGTGAGGGCCCAGAGATTCATCAGGGGCCACTTAAATTACACAATGGCCTTACTAATTTTGAAGATACTGCATGTTCACCATCAAGCCCCTATTTTGTATTTGTGACTCACATGGCTCAGTTACAATCTCTAGTCCATCTCTAACACTTTCTCATCTCAGGAAGCTGAAGTTGGCTAGCCAATAAGATCACTGGGAAGAAAGCCCAAGGACTCTGGCTGGATATGTGCTGTGCCAAATCTGAGAGTTCACACAAGGAAGAAAAAAGTACAGGGAAAAGGAAAAGAAAAAGAAAGAAAGAAAGAAGAGAAAGCTGTTCTAATTCTTATCACTTATTCAGCTGGATGTCTTGATGTCACATGTTTGACAGAGATTCAAAATTCAGTCTTCCCAAACAATTTCCAGATACTTCATATATCTCATTTTATAGGATACAGAGACTTTTGATATACAGATTTTCAAAACAGTTGTATGAATCATAGTGACTTATTTCCATTCCACATGACACAGCTCAAATAGGTTAACTAATTTGTTGGTTTGGTCACTGAAAAATGGAACCAGAACTTGAACTGAGATCCTCTGATTTCTCATTGGGTGGTCTTGACAGTAAACTAGGATGCACTACAATGTGAAAATTATGTAACTGGAGGTCACTGGATTTTCTCAGCCTAATCCTCATGTTAGATGCTCTCTCCTTATATTAACAGACTTGCACTAGAAAATCAGTTCACGATCTAGCTTCCCAAAGTAAATGATCTCTGACTTTACATAATTTAGAATAGATTCCAAAGAAAGCTAATTACCACACTCTTAAGAACCGCTTTTCATATTGTCAACAATCACCTAGTAGTTCAAATAATTTGCTCATTCAACAGATGGGGTTCCTTTGCTGTTTGAGATACTATGATAAGCATCTGGTCAAATGATTTTGTTGTAAAGGTTTCTGTGATGGTAATGATATCTGGAAGCTGTCTAGTAGGGTACCTGGAATGTTGGTAAATTATGTGTCACCACAAATTGGGGTCAGGTGAGTCAATTATACACAGTATATTAAGAATCAGATGCATTTAGTTTGAGATCCTACTTTTGTATTGATTGTGTGACCTCAAGCAAAGCATATGCCCTCTTGTGCTTCTATTTTCTCATTTGTGAAGATGGTAGGACAATCTCTAACTTAAAAATTCACATCAAAATAGAGTTCATATGTTGAGTACATAGTACTTGAGCTGAAACATACTAGGTGGTCTGTAAATGAT
The DNA here is from genome assembly GCA_004025085.1 of Thryonomys swinderianus. Classification (NCBI taxonomy): domain Eukaryota; kingdom Metazoa; phylum Chordata; class Mammalia; order Rodentia; family Thryonomyidae; genus Thryonomys; species Thryonomys swinderianus. The sequence goes on along the minus strand of PVIC010007159.1, from coordinate 48,485 downwards.
AGCTCATTACTACAGAGATTGACTGCTAAACCATTGTGTCACTGTGGGATCCAGGGGAAGGGAATGTAACTAGGACCTCTGGATTTAGGTTCTAGTCTCCTGTGAGTCAATGGCACACAGCGAAATAATATATAGCTTAGAGAAACTGAGCTTGGGCCTGATCCATGCTACTCTGGGTAGCAAAAGACCCCAGGCCCCAGCCTGCTACAACTTTTATTCAGCACCTCTCCAATAACAAAAATGTAACAGACTCAGATGGCACGGTAGACACCGGCAATGGAGCAGTTCCACCTTGAAGCATCACAGCATGTGGGACCACCAGAGTCCTTGTTGTTATCCAAAGTGAAGGTGAGCTGAGTGCAAATTTGCAAGCAGACAGGAAGGGCGTTCCAATTATTCCTCTGAAACAGGATCCTTTTGCAACATAGTTAAGTCCAAAGTCTGTCTACAGGAAGGCCTGGTCAGTTTTGACCTTCCAATTATTTTTCCCAAATAGGATTGTTTCTAACATGTCACTAAGCTTCTACTTCCCTTCCCTAGAAGCTTATACATGGACTCCAAGTTGAATTGTCTTTGAGGGCTTCGGGTGGCAGGTACACCATAGCCTCAGAGATTTTCAAACTTCCCTTGCTGTGAGCCTGGTGTCTTAGTCTAAAGATGAGACTACAAGATTCCAATGCACATTGATCACAGTGGTGTTCATTGGGTTATAATGAGAAAACAAAGGAATTGCCTCTGCTCCTTAATCTGCTTGGCATGCTTTAAAACTGAAAAATGATTGCTCTCTATTTCTCCAGAACAGCCTAACAATGGCAAATGGCTGTCGAGTAAATGTGTACCTAAGAAAATCTGTACAGCCGAGACTGCTGTCTCTTCAAGTCATCCCTTGATAACCATGCTGTCTTAGCAGCCCACTCCAAAAGCTGAGCATTAAAAAACAGAGTGAGGGGGCCATAATCATATTTGAACAATGGGAAAATCAGCCTTCTGTGTTTCTGTTGTCCACATAGTAACTAGGTTGAAGTACTAAGTAGCTCTCAATAGGAGTGTTAATGAATATGAGAACTAAACTAAATTTTCTCTTTTTTACTTCTTTCTCTGAAGTCCTTTGTTAGGAAGCATGCATATATGGATAGTTTCTCTCCTACCAAGAGCTTACAGTTTAATCCAGATCTCTCCAGTACACCCTGACATTCACAAACTACCCCAGTCTGTCTCATTCCTGACTTCCTTTCCACCTCCTTCTTCCCTTTCTCTCCCTCTCCCTCCCCCTCCCCCTCCCTCTCTCCCTCTCTCCTCTCTCTTTCCCTTGACCAATGTCTCCCATCCAAGAGATTTAGTGTTCACACTCCTAAGCCCTTTCCCCAAAGGATTCTTGAATCTTGTGTGTCTCCTACTGGCAAGGGTCAACCCCAGCCATTTTATACTATAAAAGTATAGAAGGGTTCTAGGAACAAAATGCTGCATGAAGTGTAATAAGAATGTAAGAGAAGAATCTAAAGCTTCTGCTGGTGTGCATTTCAAAAGACTTCACAGAGGATGTGGCCTTTGAGTAAAGTTTTTGAAAGATAACTATGTGTTATCAGATGAAAAGCCTGGGTAGGGGAGATATAGTCTAGGCAAAAGCAACAGCTTGTGCAGAGATAGCGAAGCCCTGGTGGCCTGGGGCAACATGAAGTGTTCAGCAAGTCCTGTTTTTTAGAATGGCTGGAATCTAAATCATCAAAAAGCAAGTGGTCAGAAATTAGTCTAGGGAGCGGGGCCTAAAGGGCTTGTTTTTGTCTAAGGAGAGGAGAGAGGATGTAGGCAATTAGCAGAACCAGGTTCCTGTTAAGTAGAAAAAAATGGAGAGGAAGTGTGAGGCAGAAAGAAGGTCAGAGAAAAGAGAGAGAGAGAGCTTGAATGTGGTATGCAAAAGATGGTGACTGTCAAGGCACAGTCCTCCCATATGTTGTCACATAACTATGTGTTACAATAAGAGTCAAATCAGATTATGGCTATAAGAGCTTTGCAATGTGAGCACTACAGTCTGTGTAGAAGAACCAGTGTTACCCTGCATCTTCAGAAAAACGTAGTGATCAAGACCATAAGTTTTGAGTTTGCCTATGTTTTTGGAATCTGGTCTGCCAATTACTAGCCATAGAATCTTAGACATGTTTCTTGACCTCTCTGTGATTCACTTCTACTGAGCACAGAATGGGAATAGAAAGAGAACTTATTTTATTTACTGCTGTGAGGATTAAATGTAATATAAGCAAACCTCTTAGAAAAGAGTTATTTCATTGTGAGCAATTAGTATTAGATTATTCTTCTCTTCCAGCTCCATTCTCTCTCTTGATCAGCTCTGTGAGGTATGGAGGGCAAAGAACATTAACCCTACAATGTAGTTTGACTTTTTTCTGCCATCCCTCAGCAGCCAGCACTGATAGTCCCTATGATTCCTCAGGGCCTGCTGAGCAAAGATCCTCATCTCAGCTGGGGCCCAGTCTTAGCTCAGCCTGTCACTACCCGGAATGACCAGCACTTCCATCCCTTTTTCTTTAGGCTTCCGCAACCTGCATGTGGATGACCAGATGGCAGTCATTCAGTACTCCTGGATGGGACTCATGGTGTTTGCCATGGGCTGGCGGTCTTTCACCAACGTCAACTCCAGAATGCTCTACTTTGCACCTGACCTTGTTTTCAATGAGTAAGTACTCCCAGGACCCGGTCTCACATAAGTGCAGCAACACGGAAAGATGTGGTTGGTGGTGATGGTGGTGGAGTTGACAGTTTAAATTAGTCCTTTCAGTCTGTAGCTGAGGCACTGAAGGCCTTAGCCAACCAGCCCAGGCTGAGGTGGCTTTGCCTGGCTGAAAAGCCAAGAGGTGGGAGTCTGGGATTATGGTAATAAGGCCATCCTTTTCCTACCCAACACCCAAACTTTGTATTTTAGTAATTTATGACTTGCTTTGAAGTTTATCCAGAATTTCACATAAAGCTCCCTTCTCTTCACTGAACAGTATGTGCAAGGAGCAGAGAGATGCTAGTTGTGAGGACTAAAGTCCTTTGGTCTCGTTGATGCCACTCAGTGCTGCCATCAGTCAACATTTACTGAGAAACTACTTTATGCCAAGACTATACTAGATACTTCCTAAATCTTCTCTCATGGACTCTTGATAGTAACCTGATTTCCCCTTTTTGTAGACAGTCTTTTATTTTTATGAATACCAGAAGTGAGACTCTGAAAAATAAACTTAGTTGTACCATTTTCCTTTTCATAAATAGGTTTAATTCATATCAGTGCTACTACTCCCTCCATTTGTCTTTCATGAATTTGTTTGTCTAAAGGCTATTTTTGGAATTATATTTTTCTTCACTAAAATATCAGTTTTACCTATTCTTTCCCATTTCATCTTTGGAGAAGACCATTAATTTCCCTGATGCTCACTTTTGTAATCTGTTAATACTAACAGAATTTTCTTAAATGGTTTATAACTAAATGGGAATTGATGAACTAGAGAATCTGGACCATGGTAAGCCAGAAATAATAACAAAAAAATCCCTTCCTGATTCTTCTTTTTTCTAATAGTGATAATCTTAGCTAGGCCATCTGCCTGATATCCCTCAATGGAATTGTGAATGGAGCTAACCACAATAATCTTCACAAGAACCCTAGCTAGTTTCACCAGAGAATCCTTTTGGTCAGAGCAGGAATTCAATATGCCTTTCCTTCAGCCCTTTAACTCAGAACAGCCTTAAAATAAAATCTACAGGTCAGTGGTTCCTTAAACTACTGTTGTGCCATGCAAGGAAGTCAGTAACCCCAGCTGCCCCCTTGTCAAACCTGCCAGTCTTGGTAGCCAGAAGCTAAGAATAGCCCCTGGGCTTGTGTCATGACCTGCTTTGTGGTTTCTGTATCTCAAAATTCTAACCTACTATGCCATCTTCTGGGCCAGACCTTGAAAAACTCCCTAACTCTTCATCCCTCCATCCAAGCTCTCACTGGCCTTCAATGATTATATCTACTGCCTGAGTCATTGCCTTACCCTCCCTGGATCACTTAGAGCTTTGGCGTTTTAAGGTGATAATTCTTTATCTTCTAAGTCCTTGTTTCCTTGCATATCTCTGAGTAAGTAGATGGCACCTTATGTCAGCTTTTGTGACTGGTCCTAACTACCTCATCCAAGGGTGCCACAGGATTCCTCACAGTCTCAGGGACCCATGAAGCCTAGTGGGTCCTGAAACTACAAACATTCTTCCATTTTCAAAAGCCCACTATACTAAACCTCTCAGAGTCCTTGCAGAGGCATAAACTAGTGCTTCAAACTGTAGATGCTTTTGACATGGGGGAAGAGACTCCTATACATTGCAATATGTTTAGCATTCCTAGGCACTTGTCCACTATATAGGATTCAGTCACTTTGCAGCCCAAACTTCACACACAGCTTTCTAATAACAACTGGGGTTGCAGTACTCACAAAAGGAGAGCCACTGATTGCTGTTAACCTCCTCAAGGTACTAATGGAGTCATAGGGGCCCAAAGAGAGTTATAAAAACTAGTCCAAGCCAGACCAACCTATGTGTTGTCAGCCCTGACACCAAACCCTATCATCAGCCCTGTTGTAGTCTTTATTTCTGTCTCTGTGAAGAGTATATGTTTTGAGAATGACCTTAGGAAATTACTTGTTAGAATCTCAGCTCCCATCTGTAGGAAAGTAGAGGGTTATCACACTACTACCTTCTTCAGTATCATTCACTGAATACTTAATACCTGGTAGAAAATCTGCTCTAGTGTTTTCCAGTCTTCATTTCTCCTCTTTGTTACCCTGGTTCATTTGTACCTACATCTGCTCTCTTCCTGAATTCTGTCCCTGTCCCTGCTACCCTCCGTTGTCCTTCTCCTCTCCTTCCTTTAACTCTCTGGAGATTCTTTTTGCCTATTATTCTTACTTCTTGGGCCCTTACCCTACGAATTCTTTCCCTTATCCTTCTCCTCTTCTCTCCACTCTTTACCTTCTCTGTCACAGGAGCCAGCCACAGTATTCTAGGAATCCTCCATACCAAGACCATGATTTCAATAGTAAGAAAATTCCAGTATCATCATAACCAGAGGCACAGAAGCACAATGGAGACCAGAGTAAGGTCAAGTTTTCCATGCTGGCAGATCTTACTCAAAAATTCGATTCAGTGAAAGATCTGAGGGTACCACTGTTTTGGTCAGCTGACTTGTGACACCATCTAAATTTCCCATTTCAGTTGGAATTCAGCACAGATTAAATAATTCCACACTATCTGCCCCCTTATCTCTTTTTTCCAGTAAAGCCAAGACCTCCCTGAGTTAGACTGCTGAGCTTCCACCCAGACAGTGCCAGGCTTTCTCAGCCTGTTGACCAGGCTACTTCTGGCTTGGGAAGCATAATGTCAAACCACAACATTTAGACTCCATCTGGAAGGTCTTTGCCCTCACCTCTAAATGAGTGTCAAATTCCCTTTGCTTTTTTCCACATGCTACTCAATCAACTGCTGTGTTGCATGCACACACACACACACACACACACACACACATACACTTGCACTCTTGATTTCTGAAGCGATGAAAACTTGAAGACCGACTAGTAGGAGTATGCTATGTCTTCTCTTAGAGGAATGCCACAGCTGTGCATGGATCAGAGTCTGCTCCCATACACCAAAGCTATCTAAGCCTTGGCAACTTCCCCTTATAATTTATTGGTAGTAATGTGATGATCTGTTCACAACTCACTATGATAAAAGGAGCTCACACTCACTTTAGCTCTCAAAGCTGTTATAAGAAACAGCTAGTCTTTGAGGGAATGGGCTCCCTTTTAGCAGGTGATATTTAAATCAGACATTCAACCACACTCACTGGCACATTTGAAAGCATTGGAACTTACTTCGAAAGGACAATGTAGACTCTCCAAGGCTGGGTGCTTTAAAAAAAAAAAAAAGATTGGAGAAATGGCTTTGAAACCAAGAAGCAGGCATGGGTGTTGACAGGATAAACACCTGTGGTCACTTGCAAATCCTGCTGTTGAGCTGATTGCTGAGTCCTCTCTCCTAGATATCCTCCAAGTTAAGCTGCCTGGAAGGCTGATTCTGACTCCAACTGTAGTGAGGACAGTAGAACTGTAGCCAGGGCGACCATGTGCCTGCCCCATTGTTTTCACTGGGTTATGCTTTCCTGTCTCTGTTTCAGGAAACAGAAGGGGCACAGAGAGCTGGAAATTCCATGTACTAATCTATATCCTGGCCAGAGAAGATGAGTAGTTATCAGGATGTCAGTATTTGGGGGTGGGGGGAAACACCTTATTTCTTGTCACTGAAGGACCAGTAGAAGACATGGGAAGTTTTTCTTGCCAAACCTAGGGAAAGAAGAAAAACAGAGAACTTTCCTCTGGGCTTGTTGGAAGGCTTCCCTCATTCCTCTGTCTTCTTCCCAGGTACCGCATGCACAAGTCCCGGATGTATAGCCAATGTGTCAGAATGAGGCATCTCTCTCAAGAATTTGGATGGCTCCAGATCACACCCCAGGAATTCCTGTGCATGAAAGCATTGTTACTCTTCAGCATTAGTAAGTGCCTAGAAGCACAGGGAATGCCCATGGGGGCACCGAGGCTTAGAGGAGTACACTTTCTCTATTAAAATATCATCAAGGAGAAGCCAGCCTCTGAACATTTTCCTTCTTCTTTCCTTCTTCCATTCTACCTCAGCATGCTTTTCCTTAACAAAGACCAATTTCATTCCCAGAGGCTGATCAATGTATTCTGTTCAATCCAGCCTCCAGCAGATTCTCATCGACCCCCAATCTCTCCTTTCGGACTAGGCTTTTTTGGCTGGTTGTAGCAAGCCTTTGAATTCTTGCACAGCTTCTGCTACAGAAACAGGCAAGTTTCTGGCAGAGCAGTACGCAGGAGGAATTGCCTCCTGGAAGGCATTTCCCCTTCTACCAACAGGAGGAGGTCTATGCAAGCAACTGTAAGACCGAGCTGTTCTGGCAGCAAAGCTACCTTTCTTTAATGTCTCTTCTAAGCCAGAATACCTCGTCTCTTTGAGCAAGCGAGAAAGCAAAGTTTAATATCCAAAACTGTGTTTTTTAATTTTCCAAATCGGAGCTAGATGGCAAACAACACAAAACCTTAAGAAGTGAGTACAGGAGAATACTAGAAAAAAGAAAGACTCACTGTGTTTTATTTATTTGACCTCCTTCAGATTGGGTGCAGCTATGCTTTTCCCTGAGAGCTCCCTGGCAAAGTGAAGGGCCCAGGCCCACAGACTTCAACTGACAGGAAGCCAAGTAGATTTCTCCCTCCCTGTGGGGGTGGGGGGTCAAATTTGTGGTCAGAAAACTTGGTACTTTGTCTAATGCTCCTTTGTGGGCATGCTTCCCCTATGCATTCTGTCTTCATCCCACATCAGTTCCAGTGGATGGGCTGAAAAATCAAAAATTCTTTGATGAACTTCGAATGAACTACATCAAGGAACTCGATCGTATCATTGCATGCAAAAGAAAAAATCCCACATCCTGCTCAAGGCGCTTCTACCAGCTCACAAAGCTCCTGGACTCTGTGCAGCCTGTAAGCAAATGATGGAGGGTATCATCTCTGGGGGACGAGGGCCAGACAGTGAGTTTGTCTGTATCAGGGAAACCAACCTGATAGAGACAAGTGACAACACCACTTCTTCAGGGTCTGGCACCACCTGTTGGGAGGTGTTTGCATCTCCTCCGGCTCTGAGTGTGATCTAGGGAGAAAATGTGATGGAAAAGAAAAGAACAGAGGTCACAGTGTCCCAGCTGGCTGTTGTGAAAGGGGTGGAGGAGTTGAGAACAGAGCACTTGGGACTCAGGGAAGAGCTTAGACCCCATGAGTCCTTTAGGCAAACAAAACAGACCTGAATGTTTTTCTTTTCCTCTTTCCAAGTTTGCCTCTCTGTGCGCTCATATGTGCCTGGGTGTGTGTGGCGGTGTGCCTGCCTGCATGTATGCATGTATGTGTGTGCGTGTGCATGCGTCCATGGATGAGGGAAAGGGAGAGAGAGAGAGAGAGATCAAAGGTGAAGAGTAACACCCAGTCCTGAGCTTCCAGTGGTATACAAGATATATTAAAGATATATTAGGAGCCTTCAGTGATTTCTTCAAGACCATTGCACACACACACATGCACATGCAAACACGCACATGCACGCACGCGTGCACACACACACACACACACACACACACACTCCTCTTACAAGGCAGGCCTAAGAATAGGCAGGGGGACAAAATGCTAAAAGGACTTCAAAGTGGAGGTGGGGAAACCTCTACCAGAAGCCATCTCCTTGTGAACTCTATTTTCTTTCTCTTTTACTCTCCCCTCCAGATTGCAAGAGAGCTGCATCAGTTCACTTTCGACCTGCTAATCAAGTCCCATATGGTGAGCGTGGATTTTCCGGAAATGATGGCCGAGATCATCTCTGTGCAAGTGCCCAAGATCCTTTCTGGGAAAGTCAAGCCTATCTATTTCCACACACAGTGAAGCTTTGGAAACCTGCATTGCCCCAACCCACTCTGTCCCTTTTCCAATGTCTTCTGCCTGTTATTACTCTGCACTACTTCTCTGCTGTGCCTTGGGAAATTTCCTCTATTGACGTACAGTCTGCAATGAACATGTTTCTGAGATCTCTTTGCTGGGCTTTTCTTCTCTTTTCCTCTTTCCCTTTTCTTCTTCCCTCCCTAACCCACCTTCACACTCTGCTCCCTCCTTGTGCCTCCTGTCTGTGATTTGAATGGTGGCATATTTCTTTAAATCTGTGATGATCTTCGTGTGGCTCAGTGTCAAGTTGTGCTTGTTTACAGCACTCCACTGTGCGCCAGCCACACTAACATTTACTTACCTTATGCCACGGGACATTTAGAGAGCTAAAAATATCCGGGGAAAACAAATCAAACAAACAAAAGACACAAAAACCCAAACAGTCAAAACCTTGCTAGGGCTTTTTCTTAAATAAATAAAGAGCAGGTAGAAATTCCCAAAGAAGCCGGCAGTGACAAGAAGCAAATGAAAATTGCAAGTCCATGAGGAATCATTGGTTTTGTTCAGCCTCTCCTTTCCTGGGAAACTATTTTTACAAAAGCTATTGCCAACAGAGGACAAGGCAACCCCAGGACTGAGGTGGGGAGACTGAAAGCGTAAAAGACAAGGAGACCTCGTGGATCACCAGTCCTTGCCCACAAGCTTGGCTTCTGAGGGCTCCATCCCGCAACTGTAGTACAATTCATTGGACTGACTGTGTTTCGTGTTTGAAAATTTGTCTGCATGTGAATGCCTCCCCCCTCAAGACCTTTTCTTTCTGAGTCTCTGCCTCCATCCTCAAACTGACTTTCAATAACTTTCCAAGAACTTTGAACTGAATATTCTCTGTAGCTAAAACTTGGCTACTTCCACTGATGAGTCAGAGGAGGGAGATAAAAGTGAGGAGAGACCTGACATTTTGCAAGGTTCCATTCAGATGCAGTCTAGTTTCCCACATGTGATCCAGGAAGGAGCTTGGAACTGGAGTCAGAGGAGAGGGAAGTGGTGGGTTGGTTGTTCTCCTACCTAGGACACTATCTAGTTGATTTATCAACACCACCACCCTTCCCTCACCTTTAAAAGACCTGTATACTCCGTATGGCCATAAGCTCCTTCCACCTTCCCTGTAATGTTTTGTGGGCCATATTACCCTTTAGACATGTTGATAAAGCTTGATCACTTCTCTGAGCATGTTCAAAAGCTCTCTGCTAAATTTCTACCCACTACGCAGGCTAGCAGGCCAGAAGTCCTGACATCTATATCTAGATTCCAGTAGACTCAAAGGTCTCTACCCAAATGTGTCTAATCAACCGTCAGATCTCTGGAGCCCTTAGACAAAGTGAAAATAAGGCATCAAAGAGATCAGACAAATCAGGCATCCGGCCCTTCCCTCTCAGAGACAACACCCTCTCAAGTGGACAATTGCCCATTCTTTTTTCCAAAGCAGAGGAAGCAGCTATTCAGATTAGGGTGGAAGAGAAAACTCAATAACCAGGATTGGAAAACAATGAACCTAGAACAAGAAACCCTAAAGTGGTGTCCTTGCCATCCAGCATATTCACCTGCAGAAGTCATGAGGAGAAAGAAAGAACCCAGAGAAGACTCATTTCACTGTTAATCTTCAGCAGCAAGGCCTAAAACAGATGAGTGTCATCTGGCTACATGGGCACTAGTTTACTCATCCTCCACTTCTGCTGCTAATTCTGGGCTCTGACACTGACTGGTCTCACTTAGATTTCACACAATTGTTGCTGGTTCTCAGAGGAATGCTGGACCACAGAACCATGGCTTCCTTTGGAACTGTCTTCACATGTGACTGTGACTTGCTCCCACCCATAAACTCAGGGTATGCCCGTGGGTCATTGATTTCATGTGGTTCTTTCACACACCTCTGTTCTGTAGATTTTGTTCCCCAATCCCAGGCACAGGGCAGAATGTTCATGTATTTCTTCATCTTGGCCTCTGCCTCCTCTCTTAACTCTTAACTTCATCTTTGAAACTCAAGAAATCACTGGTCAGTCACCAAGCTGCCCATTTCAGCCAATTTACTCTGCTTGTTGAGAAGATAATTTCTGAGTGACATATGATCCACATAGGTATCCTCGCCTGATTTCTGTGTTGATATTAATAGCCAAATGAACTTGCAAAACAGCTTCTTTAAATAACAAGGGAGAAGGAAAACTAAAATGAGTATATACCAGTCCAGGACTGCTGAGAACACAACTAAAGTTGATGGGTTTCTCTTCTTGAGTAGGATAGAATTTGGTTTTCTTTGTGATGAAATCATATTGCTTAATTACAGAATCACTTTTAGCTGTCTTAAACAGGAAAAACATACACCACTTTTCAGTTAAAATAGGTTGCATTTTAATAGCTCCTTTACATCTGTTTTGAAACAGTCTTCATCTTGTGGCACACGGATTCCATTATAGCATTCTAATACCGCTCCTTGTAAATACTAGAGGCTCCGCTTTTCGTTTCACTATCAAATTTTTTATCTTTATGGATTTCCCATTTGTGACTCTTGCCTTTATGAATATATATGTTTTTCATTAAAAGCCAAAAATTGATGAAACAGCAGTGTAATGAAAAGCAGCAACAAATGGATCACTCTGAATTTTCAAGTCTCAAAACTAAAGAAAAAAACAGCCCAAATAGGGCTTTAGATCTGCTGCTTCTGCCCTGGGATTTGAGAGAGCAAAGGAGGGTTTAGCTTGGTTTTGTTTTCTCACAGATGAGAAAAGGGTGATTTTCTTTCCTGTGGGCATTGACGTTCCAGCCAGTACACTTGACAGAAGTCTTATTTTTGCATGTACTCTGCTCTATGAACGGAGGGGAGTGATGGCATACCGTGCCCAGCTGTGAAAAATGGGCTACCCAGACTCACTCACCTGGTGATCTGGCTGAGGAAGATCATTCACTGGATAAGTCAAGAGAACCATCTTCAAAGAGGTCTGCAGTGCTAGGTGGGGATGGAGAGTAAGAGAGAAAAACACCTGAACAACGTAACGGAGGGTCCGTCTGTACAGAAGACAACCTCAGAGGTCGCCGACTCTGGGCAAAACAGAGTTGACCTATTTGTTGTAGTTTCAGCTGAATCTGGCTTCTGAACTCGGATAAGGTCGAATTCTTCGTTCTATGCCACAGGTGATATTGTTTATCTTGGAAAGTTCATTTTTTTAAATTACCTTACTCTGAGAATGGAATTTTTTTGAAGGACTCTTATATATAATCTTTAAAAATCAGTAATATGTATATTTTTATGTATGTTCACTGGCACTTAAAAAAAAAAAAGAGCTTTGCTCTGTCCTCTGTCCTTCGGGTAGTTGCTGAGGTTAATTGTCAAGGCTGAGAAATAATGTTCTGATGCTTGAGTCCATCCCTGTCCATACTTTATTTCTCAATGTATGTAGGCATATATAACAAAATGTATTTGACTTGTATTTTTAAAATATGTCCACCATTCACATGATATGGATACTACACAAGTGACTTGACTTTGAGCTTAAAGTAGCTTCTGAGTGTTTATTTCATTAGGCACAGCACATATGTGGCCTTGTCTCCTTTCCTTGATACAAAGCAGGGCACAATGGCCGCAGCAATGCTCCCCCACCCCACGCCCAGTCCTGTGCCAGCGCTGCACTTCAAGAGGCTCTCCAGATAGCCCAGTCACCCCCTCCCCTGCATGACCCACACAAAGTTGTGAAAAAAACAGGGGCTGACTACTGATTACCCTGTGCCCACTGCCCAAGTGGGAGGATACTTGGCCAAGAGTGTGGTCTTTATGCTTGACCCTCGGTACGGGGCCACAGGATACAGGACTGTTACAGCAAAGCACCAGATCAAATCCAGATTGAAAGTCAAAAGAAGCCATTTAGCAATGTGAAATTTCTTGGAAGAAGTTTCTACCGCTACTGCCTTTACAGGCCGATCTGTTCACATCACTGATCTCTTTGGAGCCAGTTTTTTTTTTTTTTTTTTTAAGGCGGACAAAGAGATGAAAGCATCACAGTATGTAACCAAAGATTAAATTGTATCTAAGATACCAAAATGTTTAAGGGCAGGGATAGGGTAAGCATTAGTGCCTCTTTGGGAAGCTTTCTGAAGACAGACTGAAGAACTTTGCTAAAGATTGAATTATAAGAGTTTTAGGGGGGTTTTCATCCTCACAATATTCATATTTAGAAGAGTTGAAGATCATTTGGAAAATGGGATTATGGGTCCTTCACTGAGTGATTTTATAAGCAGAACTAGCTTTCCTTTTCTCTAGTAGTTGCTGAGCAAATTCTTGAAGCTCCATCATTGCATGGTTGAAAAATGGGGCTGGCTCTGGCCACTGTTTGCTAGTGCCCATGTGAGCTTATCTAAAGATGTGAAATTTTTGCTGAGAAGGGGAGCATTTAAAGGACTAGATTTTGCACTAGAAGGACAACAGACAGAAACTCTTATTTCTGCCCAGTTTGGACAGCACAAAAAGTTCTCTGAGGTTTGACGCAGAAGGTTGAAATATATTGTAAATGAGTATTTGTATTCATGTTTTAAAAACTGAATTATATATATATAGATATAATGTGCTCTAAAGCTTTATCTTTCTCTGTACCTTTCGATTTGGTTCCAGGTCCTATCTGATGCCTTGTACTTATAAGAGAGGCTGCAGTTACATTTTGGAAACTCTCAGAATGAATGGGACACCTGAACTGATCAGATGACACAGAGACTTCTGCCCCTCTTGGGCTTGATACACAGGCCTGAAAAGGGGATAGGAGGGGGAAAAGGGTAGGGTACATGATGTATTGCACTTTACTAGTCTAAGACAGATGAATGTGGAAAGAGTGGTGAAGATTTTTTGGAACTGGCTGGAATTTACCACAGGGAAGAGCCAGACTTGGGGCCAAAAGGCCACCCAAAAGATTGGCAGGGTCCTCTCAGTGGGACCTAAGCTATTGGGAGAAGAAGTCGTATCCCTTGGTCTTCACCACTCTCATGAGAGAAGGGCAGTTGCCTGCACTTGGGAACCTGGAGCAAGTGCTCCATCTTTCACACTAGTTCTCTCCCCTGTGATTGAGGTGCTCTTGCTACTGGGTGTCTGTATGCTCTAATTCTGGTTTGGGATATGTTTTGTAAAGATTTGGAAAATGAAAATGTGTTTTTCTCCGTTAAAACTTATCAATGTACTAGAAGTTGTATCTTGGTAGGTACAGGTCCACTCTGCCCATGAGCAGAGGTATTTTTCTTCAGTAAAGCGCTTTACGCTGGGGTCTGTTGCCCAGGGCCTCCCAACCTTCAATCATTTCTAGGTAAAGGCAGAAAAATCCACATTAGTCACTTCTCTTTAGACCCTTAGGTAGGACGACAACAAGTCATTTCGAATTGTCCCACCCTGCAAAAGAGTGGTGGATAGTGAAATCAAGCAGGTGATATTTTACGGCAAAAAAAGGGTTTTGATCCAGCTTTAATTTTCCTCCCTTCAATTTGGCCCAAAAGTAGGTAATATGGAATTGGTTTCTAGCCCTGATTCAGTATAGCAGGGCTTAAGTTTCCTTTCCACGCTCCATCTATCTTCTAGTCTTTTGTGGAATTAAATAAAAATCTGTGGAATGAGTGGCCCTTTGGACCTGCAAAGTTTCTCACATATGCTACTTGGCAAAACCATCATGTAGCTAGTTCTGTTGGCCACCAAAGACTAGAATACACGTGCGTACTCCAAAGAATAGATAATTCAGAAATGTCACCACTTGTCTTGTGGCACCCTCCTTGGCTGACTGCTTCCTCACAGTTTGGGATTCCACATAATAGACAAGCCTGGCTTGTGGTGTCCAGCCTCCACCCTCCTCCGTGCTAACTGTTCTTCAGTGAAGTGCTTATGGGTTTGTCCTGTTCCTTTAGCCACTTGGGTACTGACAGCAGTCACAACTGAGATGGCCCAAGTCAAACATAAATAAATACATAAAAGTCCCTTCAACACTTAGTGACACCTTTCTGCTTTCCCCTAGATGGGACATGAACTCAGGAGAGGCTTGGATAGAACATTCTTGAGCTGTCCTTGAAATTAATTTGGCAGCAGGAGGGAGAAGATTGTGTAACCAGAGATAAGAATTAATTTTTGGATGTTGAGAGAAAAAGCATTAGTCAAAGAATTTTAAAAGAAACAACTTTTGCCTGAAACTTCTTTTGATGAGGCTTCAGTTCTCACAGGGACTCTTGTCTGCACTGGGCAGCAGGACCAGCCCCCAAGCGTTAGTGTTCTGTGCTCTTTTTGTAATCTTGAAATCTTTTGTTGCTCTAAATATAATTAAAATGGCAGAAACTTGTTTGTTGGCATACATGTGTGACTCTGGGTTTGTCTCTGTCTCTGCTTTCAGAATATCCATTGTGTAAAACACTGGCTGCCTCTCTGCCAACTCAAACTTGGCTGCAGCCCCTGCTGTGGCCACAGGCTCGAGTTACTGTTAACAGAGACCCTAGAAAAGCTGCTAATGTCCTCTTATCGCTGTTGTTAATTTGTTAAAACATAAAACAATCTACAATTTCAGATGAATGTCATTAGTACTTTTAATTAACCCATTTTATTGGCTGCTTTTCTTGAAATTAACTGTTGCTATCACGGTCATTGGCCTTTTATGCTACCTTTGTTCTCGTATACTTTTGTCATAAAGATGTTACACATTTGCCTTGCATTGGGCTCAGATTCAACTGGGACCCCCCCCCCAAGAAAATAGCAAAGGGCCTGGGTCAGAACACACAGATGGATGCTAGCGCTTCACCGCAGCCTTCCATAAGAAACTCTGAGCTTGTCAGCTAAGGGAAACCACACAAAGTTCAGCTGCTCACCCTCATATCATCATACTTATAGAAGCGTAAAATGCTGGCAGCACTGCCTAATGTGAACCAAGCTGAGAGGAAAGAATGGGCACATTCACATCTGGACTGTTTTTCACGTCCCATAGCATATTGACTATGCAGACAAAATCTAAGCCAGTCCTTTTAGTTCTTCAGTTCAAATAAGGTCCTTTCTTGTGGCCTCTCAATGTGAAGGCTTATAAGAATCCAAATTGGATTTCTGGGCTTGAGGCTTTGGCCATCGATGTGCTGTTAAAGGTGTCATGATAAATATAGAAAAGTTCTCTATCTCTCAGTGCCCTCACCTATGAGAGGTTGCTGCAGTGCCTCTTGGGCTGAGATGGTAATTCATTGAGAACATATGTTATGCAGCTGGCGGGCTATCTGCGTTGGCTTTGTTCCCTGTTAAAATGCCAGAACCCCTGAGAGGGATCCCACATTGAGCCATATTTGTCAATCACCACCTCAGAGTGCATGGATTTCTCAAGATTTTTTTCTGAGGTCACATTTTATTGAGATGTACATCTGTGTGTCTAAGAAGAGAAAGAGACTATGTGTGTTTGTGAGTTTTGCATGTGCACTAAAGCCTGCCTCCAGAGGGGATCCCATGCCACTCTTGTTTAAGTCCTCTTCCTTTGCAGCTACAGAGAATGACCTAAAGTTCACCCTACTTGGCTTCACTCACTTCAATCCGCTCCTGCCTAAAGAGGCAAGGTGGTCAGGATCCACCATAGATTTTCTGAGAAGCAGGAAAGCACAGAGGTCAAGGAACCACAGGACATATAAGTTGAAAAAATGCTAGAGTCCGGACTCTTGTATGTGATAATGTCATGCAACTAGTAGGATATGTCATGTGATAATGTCATGCAACTACTGATTCACTGCATGACAACAAGCAGCCCTCTTCTCTTTTCTGGACCACAAGTTTTGTATATAAGATGTATAGTGGAAGATATGGAGAACTACATGATATGGAAAAATCCCTTCTAGTGGGGCTACCATGGTACTGTACACTACAACAATATTTTTCTTAATCATAACCTAAGAGGTGAAAAAGGACTTTTGCTACCTCCAGACCACAGTTTTGAAGCTAGAATTCCCATGTTTGTACTCAACAAACTTATAGAACAAACACAGCCAGAGAATCAAAACAACACTGAGTCTTGTGCAACAGACAGTTTCAATTCCTTGATGGATGGAGAAAGAGTTTCAAGATGCAATGATTTGTTTTTCTGACAAATAGTGGAGATAAGTAGTAGTTAAGTAAGTGAACTCCATGTATTGTCTATGGCTTCCTTGCATTTAGTCTATTAACTTATTTGACTGAACTAGTTTGGGACTTTAACCTATCATGCCCAGCCTCATCTCATGTTGTTCCCTCTGAACATTGGGCCAAACTTTGATTTACAGTTGCTACAGTTAGAGCTAAAAGGAATCTTAGACATCATCTGGCACAGAATTTTCATACATGAGAGCTTGGCCAAAGTGCTGACTGGCTATTATTGCAAACCAGGGCCTGTTGCAAGGAACCAGTTCTAGGGCATCAACTTCAAGATCCCTTCATGTACAAACAGGCAGCATCCCAAGTTGTAGACTATCAGAACATCTCCCATTCCTGTTTGTACTGGCCCAGAGCCTTGAGGAGAGCTTCCACCTGGTGTGTGTGGCCCCAGGTACACTGATCAAGAATCCATCCCAACCGTACAAACTCCTTCACCTTCCACCTTCTCACAATTGTTTTCTACACATCACTGGAGTATCGTGAGAGAAGCAAAGAAGTGTTGTGCGAGCCACAATAGGGGCTGTACAAGCAATAAATGACATTTAAAAGATTCTGAGGTACAAGGACTTTGCTTTCTGAACTAAGAGGCAGATGTAGACTGTTTAAATCTTCAGGTTTTCCCTGCTGCCATTTATTTTTCAGGTCACACCTTCCACTCTTCTAACAGCTTCTGGGTGGCTTTAAAGGAGAAGTCATTTTGAGAGCTTGGTTTAGATTCCCATTGGCAAAATTGTATATGGGATCAACTGCTTGAAATCAAGCTATGCAGATAGGCCTTCTCACACCTCCACTGGAGTTTCCGACTAGAAAACCTGTTAGGAGAGCAGGTAGATGTTATGAGAGGCACATCACCCACTATGTGGGCAGTGACATTTGTCCCTAAAAGAAACAAGGCCTTTTGCTATATGTTCACAGTGGTAAGAGTGACTAATGTCAGGGTTGAACCACCACTCTAAAGGAATCCTATTGTCTCAACACACTGTATAGACCACTCACCTCACAAGAGCACGGTATCACTAGTGCTCCCTCATTCATTTGTTCTTTTGCTTGTTCAACAATTATCTATTTGTGTAACAAGTCTGTGCCTCCATACAAGAACAAGACTGACATGGTATTTATCCTGATGGATCTCCTAATCTATGTGCAGAGCAAAAATAAAAATTTCTAATATCGTGCAATGGATACTATGGCAAGGGATACTCGGAGTTCCTTCAACTCCCCAGAAGAAGGATGCCTACCCACTCTCCTTGGAAAGTTAAGGAAGAGACTCTTATAGAGACTTAGGTTGTGACCCATGTTAAATCAAGATGAGGCTTGGGGTGTAAAAAAAGAGCATTCTTAGGTGAAGTCAGCAGTCTTGTAAGGGAAACTGTGAATAATTTGGTCTGAGAGAAGAGTTTGAAAGCAGATATAACTGAAAGATGAGGATAGCAAAGGAAGCCACAAGAGTTTGACCTTTATTCCCATGGTACCAAGGAGTCACAGAAACCCTTGCCAGAATTTCAATTTCCAGAACACTGTCAGACACAATCTCAGTTAAACCTCATGACACCCCAAAGAGGCAGGTAGCCCAGGGCTCAACCATTTTGCAGAGTGGGAAACTAAGGCCCATCAAGCTGAAGAAATGATTTACCCAAAGGCTGCTCATGAGTAGTTTGTGGCCCTATGGCTACTCCAGAAGCAATACATCTCCTGATTTTCCACATCAGTATCTTCACAGTACACAAACCTGTTAAAGACCTCAGGACCTGGGAGTGCAATTCTCCGAATGCATATATATTCAAATGTCTCAATAATGAAAACATGCTGTGCCTACTACCCTACCTTCACCAACCACAGCATTCCTTGGGTGACAGGCACTAGCATGAGGCGCCCAGAAAACAGGAAGTAAACTTCAGAGAGGAGCGGTAATATCATCTTATGAGTACTAAAGGCTGTGGGAAGCCCGCTAAGCTGGCATTCAGTGGGCTGTAGGGCTTCAATCATCCAAACAAAACAGGAAATCAGAGAAAATGCCAAGGAAGACAGCATGCTAGCTTCCTAGAGGAGGTAACATCTGACTCAGTGAGTTGAAATTTTACACAAGAACATAGCTGGGCAAGCAACCAAAGCAGAGCGAATGGCATGCACAAAAGACAAGAAAAAGTATAGCTTCTGTTTTGGGACCGTCAAAGCAAATGGAAGCTAGTACAGAGTAATATTGAAAAGTGAGTCTGATCCAGGGTTCATACGTCCTGACAAGAAGTAGAATTTCTTCTGTAGACCAATCATCCTGTTTGCACATGTGAAAGACAATTGCCTTTCATGGGACACATTCTTAAGGGAACCACCAAGAGCATGTACAGTTCCTGACGTAAGGCTCTCATTCCGCTCCTTTCTCTCCCACTTAAGAAAACAAATATGAGTGCAAACAAGACTGAAAATATGAAAGGAACTCCTATCATGTATTTGAGCCTCTTGTCATATACTTTTAAGAATCGTTTTGATCAATTTCAATATATGAAATATTATCAAAAATTATTTGCCACCCTCCACAATTGATTACAAATAACTAGTTGAGATAACAAGATTTTCAAATGAACCTGTAGCATAATTAATTTGGGAAACTGGAAAGAAAATATAGTGCACTAAGTATAATGGAAGGTGAAGCAGAGACTGATTCAAGTGCAGAATTAACAGCAATTATGATAACAAAATGTTTGACAACATACTACATCAGGAAATGCTAAGCTCTTTACACCTTGTATATTATATATTTATATCAAGTAGAGCACAGTTGATCTACTTATATAAGTAAGGGAACTGAGGCTTTGATTCAACATTTTTCTGGCTCAGACTCAAGATTGAATCCAAATAATAAAGCCTGAACTCAGTGTCAATTAAGCTTATTACCAAAGCATATTATATTGTTCCCAAATCCTTCTTTTCTAATTTTCTCAAAGTCTTTGCAAAGAGGCTCCAGGGACTGAAAAGCAGGCAGTGCTAAATAGGAATAAAGAAGGAGCTCTAAAGTAGTTATTTTCACAACTTCCTTACTTCTAGATGGAGAGTTTTGTCTATTAAACATGAGCTCTTAAATTTCCACACAGTTTCATCTCCAAACTTATGATGACTCTTGCTAGGAAAAATTATGATCTTTTCTAGTTCTCCTCTTCCCAGGGTTTTGTTTTGTTTTTCTCTGTTTTGTCTTGTTCTGTTTTGTTTTGTTTTTTTTTGTTTTGTTTTGTTTTGTTCAAAGAGTCTGCCTCACCCCTCCTTCCTAGTTAGAGTTACCTATATCTCAGCGAGAGAGGAAAACTTGCTGAATCTGTGCACCTTTATTTAGGAATTGAAGCTCGATATGCAAAATGAAACCAAAACATGCCAGAAATAAAAAGAATTTTCTTATTTATATATTAATGTAAAGTAGTAAAATAGCACAAGAGCAATGTGAGAATATAACATAATTACCATTCTCGCAAAACAACACCATTACGTTGCCACTCGGGTTACAGCAAGGAGGCCCTAGCTTGTCCTCACTCTAGCAAACAGTACCAGTACGTTGCAGCCACGGGTAAAAAAAGCAGCATGGAGGGCCTCCCTCAGCTTGTCCTCTGAATAGGGTTCTGTTTCGCGCACTTCTGCCTCGTGTTTTGTTCTCTTAGTTTATATCACCCTTTCTAAAAGCGGATCTCTATTTAAGACGCTTCCCTATTGACACATCTGGATTCTTTGAGGGGGGACCAGCCCCTTCCAGAACTCGATTTGTAACCATTTGCACTTGTATGGTTCTTAGAAGGAGCGGCAGTTCCTCCTGAGAGCACATGGTGCAGTAGTTTATTCAAGGACACCTGAGCACTTCCTATTGTGTTTTGCCCCCTAAACACTTCCTTTCCCAAGTTTGTATGGGGCTGCATGCTCTTTGACATAAATAACCTTTACATCCTGGTGTGCCGCAAGTAACTGAGTATCCAGAGAATGTACGACTGCATTTGGCTATGAAGGTAAGGAGGCAAAATAGCATTTAACTGAAGTTAGGTTTCCAGTGTTTGCCACTAATCACCAGGTAAATTTATGTAGGTCACTTATACCCAGGCTTCAGTCTGTCCATCTGTAGAGTAAGAGAAATAAAAACTTAAACTTTTTTTTTATCAATTTTTATCATTATTGGTACATTGCATATATACATCATGATCACACTCAATATTGGGAATTTGTGAGAAACAAGATGTTAATGAGTTCTAAAAGACTAAACAGCTTTTAGCTTTTGCCTTCTTAGACTGTGCAATTGCTGAGTAAAGGTACGATTTTATCAATGAGATGGCTTCTTATTTTTCTCATTCTAATACCTATAATCTATGCTTACATTTTGGGACCTCATATCCTAGAAAAGATTGATGATAGAACTTGCTGTACTGAAAATGTCCAGCCATCCACTTCCAGAACTAGTAATATGTTCCTTGTTGGACCCAAAGATCCTCTATCCTTAAAGCAGAACATCTTGCCTGCTACTCGTGCAACACTCATCAGTCTTGGTGTTTATATTTCTACCACTGCTCACTGAGCCATTCTGTACCTAGATTATATTGACATGAACCAAAGATCCTGCCAGATAAATCTCCCACCGAGAATAAGCACAGGCAACTATTTAGCAGCTTGAAGAGTCTCTGAGGTAGAAGAGTTGTGAATTTACAGGAACTGGTGTGTCAGAAAATGCTATTGCATAAGTATTAGTGGGGGGAAAAAGAAATCAGCAGTTTCCATATAGAAATGTAGCAATATATTTTATCAGCCTTTGTTAATGTGTTTCTTTCCTAGGAAGTTCCCATTTTTTCTCCAAGCAAACAATCCTTTCTGCTAGCACTCAGCTCAAAACCAACTCCAGGATATTTTTCCTAATCATTACAACTGGAATTGAGGACCTCTCTCTCTCTCTCTCTCTCTCTCTCTCTCTCTCTCTCTCTCTCTCTCTCATTCTCTCCCACCCCATCTCTCTTAAAACCAGACTACTAGTTGAATTTTCATCGGTTATAATAAAAAGGTGCTACCATCTATATATTGGTTTTTCTTCCTTGGTACTTAGGATCAAACTCATGACCTTGTGTTTGTGAGGTAGGCGTTAGAACCCTATATAGTGTTTTTATACCTTGTAAGTCTTTGATATCCACTCAGTCATTGAACACTCACAATAGTCCTATAAAGAAAGCAGGTCAGGAATTATTCATATCCCTGTTAAATACATTGGCAATAGGAAGTCACTGTTATTTAAGGAGTTGAGTGAAGACTTCTATTTCTAGCAATGTATCATTTTTCCTTTTAAAAAATTCTTAGTGTGTACTAACAATACATGATGATAGTATTCACTTTAGGGAGCTGGAACATGTATATTACATATTTCAAGTATTTTTATACTTTCCTTCCATCCCCCTTTCATTTCAGCAGCATCAGTTTAATTTATTTATTTTGTAAGACTTTATAAAGTTATTTTGTACACAGCTTGAAAACCAGACTAATATGTCAAAAAACATATAAAACATGTAAAATGATTGGACTAAGTCAAGGCACACTTTTAGATACACTGAACTAGATTACAGTGCCCTTCTGCTTTTCTTCCTAATATATGTCTTTTATTTCATACTTTATGTATTGATGTTTTTCCTTTAACATTATAGTCTCAAGGTGTATCCATTTTCCTACAAATGACTCAAGTTTATCCTTGATGACTCAAGTTTATCCTTCTTGATGACAGAGTAGTACTCCATTATATATCTTACTCTATTGTATATCTTTTTTTTTTTTTTTGAGACGGTCTCTCTTTGTCATTCAGGCTGGCCCTAAACTCAGCAAGCCTTGAACTCACCAATCTTGCTTCTGCCTCCCAAGTACTGGGATTACGGTTGTGCACCTCCTTGCTTGGTATTGCGGTGTGTGGTACTGATTGCTGGTGGGGATGAGTCAGCACACCCGGTATTATTGCATGTGGCTACCGGGGTTTGAACCTGGGACCTCGCATTTGCTAGTCAGGTGCCAGAACCACTGAGCTAAATCTTCAGCCCGTCCATTATATGTCTTGGATGGGTCTCCCCCAAAAACAACTAAAATACTGCAATATAAAAGTAATATTTAATCCCTAAAGTATTATGGTAATAAGGTCTACAGGGATATTGAACAGAAAGTGAAGTGAGAACACTGGAGGACATTTAGTGGCAAAGCCCAATCTTGCCCCAAGAATTTTACCAGGTACTAGAAAGGTCTGAATTTCTATTTTGATGACTGTAAGAAATAAGGTAGAAAGGAGATAAGATCAGAGTTTATACAAGATTTGAAGTCAATAGAAGACTTTCACATAAAACTAGCCATAGCCTCAATATAAGAGTGAAAAACACTTAGGATAGCATGGGAATGACCCTGGCATAATGTCAGTATTGGATCAAAAATAACAACAGGTCTCTCCTGGAAATTTTTAATCACAGGTTGTCTTCAAATGGTTTAGTAGTCTTAATTTAAGACACTTAGCAAGTCTGTAAACCAAAAGCAAAGATCTCAAATTACCAGTTCCTATGGATGATTGGCCAGAGCAGATGCTCTGTAAAAGGATTCTACTTTTACTTAGCCTCAAAGACTCCTGGTCCAAAGATAGTGAGCATGTCAGAGTCAAAAGCTACAAAACACACAAAGAAACAAGACAAATTTACTGAATAACAAGCATCAGAATCAGCCACATAGACTTCAGAATTTGGAGCCATATCACACATAGGATGTAAATTTAATTTTAGTAGAAATGATTATAGATTTTTACAGAAATTGAAATGTGAGTAAAATGAGAGACTATAAAAACAATATTTGAAAAAGAACACTATAGAATGTGTAGAACAAAAAAATAAAATAATGGAACCAAAAATATCAATAGATCAAAGAATAAATGTACAAATGAAGAGATAATTAAGGAAGTGGAAGAGAGATGAAAATGTGTCATCTACAATATACCAGTGAAAAGCAATAAAATGGAAACTATAATCTGTTAGGAGACATAATGATAGAAAAGCCAGATCTAACGTATATCTAACTGGAAGTTCTAGAGTAACCATACAATGATATAGAGAACATATTTAAAAATAAAATAACTGAGACTTTTTTTAACATTTTTCCAAGACATTTTGCTTTTAAAACCTAGGATACTGGGCCAGAGATTTAGCTCAGTGGTTGCAGCGCCTGCCTAGCAAGTTCAAGGTCCTCAGTTCGAACCCCGGTAACCACATACAATGCTGAGTGTGGTGACTCACACCTACTGGCAATCAATACCACATACCACAGTGCCAGAAATGGTGGGTTTTGCTGTAATCCCAGCCTCGGGAGGCAGAGGCAGGAGGATTGCTGAGTTCCAGGCTTGCCTGGGCTACATACATAGTTAGCTCAGCCTGAACTACAAAGTGAGACCCTGTCTCAAAAAAAAAAAAAAATCTAGAATACTGGCAACTTCCAAGTAGAGAAATAATGAAAGAAACACACATCAGACACATCATAGTGCCTTAGCAAAACAACAAAGGGAAGGAGAATATTATACAAAAACTGAGAAGAGAGGAAACTAAGAATAAAACAAATCATGTACAAAAAGTAGCTATTGTATGTAATGTTAGTTTATTGATAATAACATCAGCGGGTGACAATGAGAACATCTTTAACATATTAGGAAGCTTTTCTACTCCACACACTTATCTTTCACAAAAGGTAAAATAAACTCTTTTTTTTTTTGAGTAGGTAAATTTATTGAGAGAGAAAGCTCCTGCCTTAAGAGATGCAGAAGGGGGAACCCGGAAAGTGGGCAACCCCAATAAACTCACTTTTAACCAGAGTCATGCTATAGGAAATTAAACGATGGACTTCAGAGAGAAGAAAAATGTTCCTGGATGGAAGATTTGAGATGTAAGTGGCACTAGTGAGCAAAGTATTTGCAGACGTGAAAGTAAATCTCAACACCCACTGACTGTGTGTACAAACTAATAGTAATGGCCTACCTGTGAGAAAATAGCAAGTTCAAATTACACAACTAGATAATAATTTGTACATCAATGAGAGTCACTGAATTAAAAAAATTCATAGCAGCTCAGTTTGTGATAGCCCAATTTTGGAAACAACCCAGATGCCCATCAACTGTAAACTGGATAAAGGATATGGGTAAAAAAGAGAATTAACTTCTGTCATATACTGGTACAAATTACCCAATGTTGAGTGTGATTGTGAACTGTACATAAAATGTACCAATAAAAAATTTCTATTAAAAAATCTAAGATCTTTAAATTGTTAAAGAAGAATATAAAAATATGTGTAAGCTTTATTTTTTACTTAAATTGTTTTAACATATATAAAATTTGTATATGTTAGTGAGATATCATATAATGATTCAATGATATATAGATTGCAGGTTTAAACCACATTAAATGTAATTCAAATATTTATTATTGCTTCATGATGAAAATTTCAAATTCCACTTTTTTGGCTTTTTAAAATTCAGTGTATTATTATTATCACTAATCACTCTATTGTGTAATACTCTAATCTTTTCAACTCTAGTAATCACAATTCTATGGTCAAGTTTTTTATTTTACATTTTATTGGTACATTTTATATATACATATATATGTGTGTGTGTGTGTATCACAATTGCATTCCACATTGAGAATTTGTACCAGTATATGACACAACTTAATTCTCATTTTCCCCCTCCCCTATGCACCCTACCTCCCTCCACACCTATATACATATTGTTTCTTTTTTTTTGCCAGCAATTTTTTTCTTTCTTCATTATTTACCCCTAAGCCCCATTACCCTTTGAATATTTACTATTTTACAATGTCAATCATGTATCTAGAACACATTTATAGCTTCAGTTTCTCATATCAGAGAAAATATATGACATTTGCACATCTGTGACCTATTTATTTCATTTATTATTATGTCCAGTAGGTACATCCATTTGAGTATAAATGATTCAATCTCATCATTCTTTATGGCAGAGTAATACTCCATTTTATAAAAAAAAAACATCTTCTTTATCCAATCTAGAGTTGAAGGGCATTTGGGTTGTTTCCAATACTTAGCTATCACAAACTGAGCTGCTATAAACATGGGTATAAATGTGTCACTGTGATAGGAATCTTTTTTTTTTTTTTTTTTTTTTGCTTTTGAGACAGGGTCTCGTTTTGTAGTTCGGGCTGGCCCTGAGCTCACTATGGTGCCCAGGCAAGCCGCCGCGAACTCAGCAATCCTCCTGTCTCTGCCTCCCGAGTGCTGGGATGACAGGCGTGAGCCACCACGTCTGGCATTGTGGTATGCGGTGTTGATTGTTGCTGGGCGTGTCTCCACGTCCAGCATTATATATGGTTACCGGGGATCGAACTCAGGACCTTGCACTTGCGAGGCAGGCGCCAGAACCACTGAGCTAACCCTCCGGTTCTGTGATAGGAATCTTGTAATTCTAGTGTGTATATCCCCAGCAGGGGAATAGCAGGGTCAAATGGAACCTCTAATCCTAGTTTTTTGAGAAATATTCACATTGATTTCCATAATGGTTGAAAAAATCAATTGCATTTTTGTACACAAATAATAGATTGATAGAGAAGGAAATTGTGGACTCAGTCCCTTTTACAATAGTATCCAGAAAAATGAAGTATCTAGGAGTCAGTGTAACAAAGGAGGTAAAGGACCCTACTCCAAAAACTACAACACTCTGAAAAAGGAGACTGAAGAGGTTATCAGAAGCTGGAAAGACATCCCTTGTTCCTGGATAGGAATAACCAACATCATCAAAATGGCTTTACTCCCACAACTACTATATAGATTCAGTGCAATCCCAATTGAAATACCAACAGCATATTTCACAGATCTAGAGAAAAACATCCAAAAATTCATCTGGAACCACAAGAGACCTAGAATATCAAAAGCAGTTCTAGGAAACAAGGACATGGCAGGAAGTATCACTTTCCCCAACCTGAAACTTTACTAGAAAGCCACTGTGATAAAAACAGCATGGTACTGGCAAAGAAACAGACCAGAGGATCAGTAGAATAGATTAGAAGATCCAGAAACAATGCCAGATACAGTAAGCCATCTCATCTTTGACAAAGGAGCTAAACATCTTCAATGGAGGAAAGATAGCCTTTTAACAAATGGTGCTGGAAAAACTGTTTCAACCTGCCAAAGACTAAAGCTAGATCCATCTCTTTCACCAGGTACTAAACTAAAATCAAAGTGGATGAGAGACCTAACTATCAAAACAGAGACACTAAACCTGCTGCAAAACAGGTTAGGTAAAACTCTTGGAGACATTGGCTTAGAGACTTTATGAACAAAACCTCTGTAGCACAAGAGCTATCAGATGAAATCAACAAATGGAATCTCTTTCTATTATAAAGCTTCTGCACAGCAAAAGAAACCATCAGCAGAGCAAAACGGCAACCAACAATATGGGAAAAAGTTTTACCAGCAATTCCTTGAACAAAGGGCTACTATCTAGAATATATAAAGAGCTTAAAAAAATCAGTCCCCCCAAATTTAAAGACCCAGTTCAAAAATGGGCATCTGAAATTAACAGACACTTTACAGAGGAAGAAGTAAAAGCAGCTCAGAAGTATATGAAGAAATGCTCAACGTCACTGGTCATTCGAGAGATGCAGATGAAAACAACTTTGAGATTTTATCTTACTCCACAAAGAATGGCTGCTATCTTGAAATTAGCCAGCAACAAATGCTGGGGAGGTTGTGGAGGAAAAGGAACCCTTCTCTACGGTCAATTTTTATGTAATCAATGGTTTTAGATTCTACATATGAATGAGATCATGGGGTACTTGTCTTTTTGTGCCTGGCTTATTTCAATTAACATAATGATATCTAGTTCCAACCATAGTACCACAAATGACAGAATGGGTTTTTTATCTGAATAGTAGTCCATCATGTGTATGTTAATCATTTTCTTATGCGTTCCTCAGCTGATAAGCACCTAAAGTTTACTTGCCTTGGATATTGTGACTAGTGCTCAGAGAAATGGGAACACAAATGTCTCCGACATAATGACTTCATTTACTTTGGATATGTACCTAATAATACTATCACTGCATCATATGGTAGTTCTATTTTTAAGCTTTTGAGAAACCCAATTTCAGTAAAATTGACTAGTTTGAAAAAACAAAAAATAACAAGTATTTGTAATGATGAAGAGAAACTGGGATATTTGCACACTGTTGATAAGACTGGACATTAGAAGAGTGATTATGGAAAACAGTGTGGATAAATAAATATGTTTAACTTCATTTAAACATTACACATTGCATAAATGTATAAAACATTGCATAGTACTACGTTATATGTATGATTGTATGTGTATTAGTTAAAATAATTTTATTATAAACTAAAAATAAATCTGGTATTTTAAAAGGTTTAGGTATTCATTTACTTTAGATTTTATTAAGTACCTACATTAAAATTGCTAAAATAACCTGAAATTTGAAAGACAAGTAATGAAAAAATACAAACCAAGGGAGTACTATCCTTAAGAAAAAAAAATTGATGGTAAAATAAAAAAGGAAACAAAGCTTTTGTATATAGGGGCAGGAGTGGTAAGATGGGTAGGGGAAGGGGAAAAATGAGAATTAGGATGTGTCATATACTAATACAAATTCTCAATGTGGAGTGTAATGAGTGATGTGTGTATATAATGTACCAATAAATTAAATTAAACTGAAAAAAAGAAAACTTGTATGTTTGTAACGGGCAAACTTTATGATGAAAGAATTATTATAGAGAATAAGTTCTTAATCATGAGTTTTATTTATGAGTAAGATAATACTATTTTAAATGTATATGTATAACAAAGTCCCAAAATGTATAAAGCAAAATGTGCTATTATGCAAAACAATTAACAATCTCAGTGCCATCAAAAGATTTTAACACTCTTAACTCAGGGATCAATAGGTCAAGGAGAACCAAAAAGTCATTATAGATATGGAAAATTTGGTGTATGTAGAGGTTTAGATCTAATAGTGGAGAGTATGCATTTTTCTCAGTCTTATGTAGGACATTTATGAAACTATGCCATCAGTCAAAAAATTTTAGCACTTTGGTTGAATCAAGTCAACTGTCTGCTTTACTTTTTTTTGGACAACTTCATTGAAATATAATTCACATATCAAGTATTTCACCCAGTGGATGTAGGTCAGTGGATTTTAGTACATTCATAGTTTGTGAGTTCATTCTACAACTAATTATATAATATTTTTATTAGCCCTAGTAAAGGAGTTCTCTACTAGCTATCATTCTCCAATCTCTCCGTATCTCACTCAGCCTACAGCTCCAAGTAGCCACTAATCTACTTTTTGTCTTTTGGAGTTGGTTATTCTGAACATCTCACAAGCATGAAATCGTACAACATACTTCCCTGTGTGACTTGCTACTTTTACTTACACTACTGTTTTTGAGGTTCATTCAAGGCATTTCTTTTTATTGCAAATGTCACCCCATTGTATAGCTATAACACTTTGTGATTATTCATCAGTTGAAGGACAGCTGAGTTGTTTCCACTTATTGGCTCTTATTATGGTACTACTATGCACATCATGTGCAAGTCTTTATGTGGACATCTATTTTAATTGTTCCTTTGATATATACCTAAGAATGGAATCATGGTCTAATATAGTAACTCTATGATTAACATTTTTAAATGGCTTGAAGAAATTTCTCCCTTTCTTTGGGATGCCTCTACACATTTTCTAATGACATATTTTGAACTGCAAAGGCTTTTTGTTTTGATGATGTCCTTTTACTGTCATTTTTTTACTGGCTTTGTCTCTAGAGACATTTCTAAAAAACCATTACCTGGTTCAAGGTCAAAAACAAAACTTATGTATTTAGGGGTGGGGCGTTTTGGAGTGGGTAGGGGAATGGGAAAAAATGAGAATTAAATTGTGTCATACACTGGTACAAATTCCCAATATCATGATATGATGTGTATATACAATGTACCAATAAAGATAGAAATTTTTAAAAAGATTTATGGCTATAATTTCTCATACAAATTTTATAGTTTTACCTATTACACTTAGCCTTTTAATTAATTAATCCATTTTAATTAATTTTTGTAGATTATGTGAGACAAAGGTCCAACTTCATCTTCACATTGATACCTGGTTGTCTTAGTACCATGTGTTGAAAAACTTGTTCTTTCTTCCACTGAATTTTCTCACAGGATCAATTGACACTAAATGTAAAGATTTATTTCTCAATTCGAAATTCTATTCTATTTTGTGGTATTATTACATATTTGTATCATTATCTCATTGTCTTGATTACCATAACTTTTTGGTAAGTTTTGTAGTTGGGAAGTATGAGTCCTGTAAATCTGTTCTTTTGCAATATCATTCTGGCTACATAGGATCCCTTAGAGTTTCATATGAATTTTAGAATCAGTTTGTCACAGTCAAGAAAAATGATAGCAAGATTTTATAAGGATTTCCCTAGATATGTAGCCCAAATTGGGAGTTACTATCCTCTTAATAATTTGTGTCTTCCAACCCATGAGCGTGTGATAGTTTCATTTACTTAGGCCTTTTATTTCTCAGAAATGTTCTATAGTTTTCAATGTATACTCCTTGAGTTTTCTTCACTAAATGTATTCCTGAACATTTCCCTTTTCCTGCTGCTGTTGTAAATATAATCACTTTGGACTTTACTATTTGCTTCCTTCTGGTATACTTTAAAAAGTCTCTCTGTCCTTTATACGTTCTGATAAATGCTATCTGGAACTAGTGATCTAATCAAATTCAAGGTTTGTTTGTTTGCGAAAGAACTTCACAGATGTACCAACCTTAAGGCACACTATAACTGGTTATTTCCTTGCTGTTGGAGTGGTCATTAGCATTCATTTCCTATATTCACTAGTTTAATAGGAGTTGCAAATTAGTAATGTTCCCATTTCATCATTCTTCATTTTCTAGCTGGCATGTTTCTATAAAAAGCAAATTTCTTTTATCAAGTATTTTATTATTCTGTGAGAAATTTTATGTAGAGATTTACTTTATTTTAAAATGTAAGCATTAAACAAAATTGTTACTTTTCACAGGCTAATTACAGGACATTTAAGCAGAAGGCACTTGGTATATCAAAAGAGGGATGTATATACTTGGTTAAAGCCATATTAAATCCAATAGCTGATTTCATTCTGAGACTGAGACCCAAGTCTTCAACTTCTAAATTTTTTGTTTTTCTAATTCATTATGTTCATAACATGGGGTTATCCCCTCATTTGCTCAACCCTGGACCTTTCAATACACCTAGTTTATATTTGCAAAAAACTAACATAGTATCTTCACCAGCTCATGTGTTCATTTCACAGATATATATTAATCACCTCCAATCAATTGTTTCAAGCTAAGAAGTGAAAGTATCTACTGACTCTAGCAACCCATATGTTATTAGCAATGCCTGGTAGATGATTCCATTGGAAAACCTGGATGCCTACAGCACACTAAATACTATTGTTGATGCCTACAAATATTTCCATGAAATCTAATAAATAGGGCTGGAGATGTAGCTCAGTGCTTCTGTTCCTGTCTGACAAGCATAAGGTCCTGAGTTAAATCCCCAATACTGAAAAAGTAATCTAATAGATAATATGTGCATGTGATTTTATAATCTTTTATTTAGATAATGTATAGAATTTGTTATTATCAGTAATCCATATTATATTTTGAATTAAAAGAAGCAAATAATGAGGTCATTTTTATTATATAACTTATTTTAAATTAGAAGTTATTTTAAAAAGTAAAATGCTATCTACTTTATCTATACTATTTCATTAACTGTCCTAGGAATACATCCCAAATGAGCACAACCATGCTTTCAAGAAATCTTCACCAAGATCAGCTGTGTGTCTTGTTTTGTGATGGCTGCTGGGGGATGAGTGTATATGAGACACAGGCTTAAAAGCTCATGATCCTAAATTGGGGGGGGGTGATTTTTTTAAAGCTCTTTGCTATATTCTCTCTGCCACCCTCCTTTCTTCTCTTTGTCCCCTAGTCTCTTATTTTTCTTCTCCCCCCATTTCTTTATCTTCATCCATTCTGTTCCATTTTTTTTTGTTCTTTGTTACTTTGCCTTCTCTTGACTTCTTGTTCTTTCTCATTCCTACTGTTCCATCCCTCTCTCCCATTTTACTTTCTTTAACTCTCTCCAATCTCTTTATGACTCTCATTTCTCTTAGTCTTACTTCTGAGCTTTTTGAGTTCTTGCTCTTAATCTTTGGTAAGTTCTTGCTTAGGCACCTGTACAAAACTATCCAGAGAATGCAGTTAGATAGATATTGTTCTAGAGCCAGTATTTGCTTCAAACTTTGCCTCAAATATTCTAAGCAAACAAATACTTGTAAACCAATTTATATCCATCAGATATTTTGTTTGTTTTCATTATGCAAAATTTCACTAACTTTTACAACAGTCTTGCAAAGAAAATCATGATTATTACCATTTTACAAATAAGGAAAAAATAACTGAGAGATGAACTTCAGGGAGGAAGAGGAGCGTGACCACAATCAAATGCTAGGCAAATGCACAATTAATATTTTTATCTGATTCCACACGACATTCACACTTTACTGACTGGACGTGATTAATACCTGCACCATAGCTGTGTTGGGGAGAAAAAGCGGAAGACAGATGTGTCAGAGAGATGAAGGAAAAGGATCACCAAGCAATACAAACCCCAGCTTCTGCCCAGTTTTCTGCCCCAAATTTTCAACACTTATACGTCACTCTCAGACTTCATCAGTTCCTGAGCCAGTCTTAGCTATGGCAAAAAGAAGTTGCATTCGCCAACCTGGGGCCTGATACTGTACTCGGTGACTGTTCCATGCCTCCCACTCTTTCCATCCATTAACCACCCTTGATGTCCTATGACTGACGGTGTAATGGGAAAGTGACCCACAATTATTCCCTGCCTTGTTCTGTCCTTGCTGAGCTACCTATATGTACTGACAGGCAGTAATAAAGTGTTCACCGTCACTCTATTTTGAAAGATCTTCCCTGAGTCTATTTGCTCCCAAGAGGGTTATATCGCTGAGGTCTTAGAAACCCTGGCAGTCCGATAGCTGAGTCATAAATAAAGCCGAGTTTAACCCCAAATGGAGGCCTGGGCCTAGTCTCCTCCCCCATCACATTATCCTGCTTCTGCAGCTACAATCCAGGCCAGAATTAATTAGATGGTACACGTTTCTCAGGTACAGCATAACCTTTTCATAGAGAACTCTGAGTGACAGATTCTAATTTATAAGCTTTATCCTGGTGCATAGACAAATACTACCATGTTCAGACTGTATCCTTTGAAGGTTACAGCATTTAGACCCCAAAGCTCTTAATTTTCTTGGAACTGGAAGAAAAAATGTCATACAAATATTTCATTTCAAAGCCTAATGATTCTGACACACACCTTTCACTGAAATTATTGCCACCCACTCACTTGTACCATAATCTGAAAATTAGTTGCAGGAGGGCCCAAGTCCCTGCTATATCTGTTTTTTAGGTCCAGAGCAGCAGAAGAAGGTTTTTTCTTCTGCTCTGATGCTTTGTAGCATAGTGGGGTGTCATATCGCTGTATCACATCAGTAGGGAGGGGGTAAGTGGGAAGTTTTCATGCACTCAGTATAAATTCAGAGGCATCTTTACAAATATGATTATAAAATTGAGACAATTTCCAGCCCATAGTCCCCTAGTGGGAAGGTTAGCAGAAATATCACGATCATTCCAACCTAGATGGAGTAAGTGCTGCTTGGAAGGTAGAGAAGGAAAAGTAACTGACAGGCAGAGGGGAATACAGGATCTACTGAACAAGAGAGATGGCGGGGAGAAATGGGAAGCCCAAGAAGGCCACCGGGCAGTGCTCCAACTGAAAAAACTTAAAAGTGCCTTAAGGAGAGAGGAAAAATGTTAACTTTAAAAAATGATAGAAAGTACCATGACTTAAGGGGGGTGGGTATCTTGGAAAGACATGAGTTGAAACACTTGGGCAATGATAACAAGAAAGAATAGTACGCAGCTTGAAAGTGGTACACTTGCCAAAAGAACAGCTGTAGCCAGCATCTCTATACTATTAGCAGCTGAGCCTACCAGAAGGAGCCTTATTTGTTTGTTTATTTATTTAGTCACTGTTGTTGTTATTGTTGATGTTTAAGGATGAGAGTGAAAGAATAAGCCTACCTTGGCAATGGATTAAAATTAGCAGGAATCAGAAATCAAAATTTTCTGAGAATGATATAGCCAGAGATTTAGCTTGTAAAGGGTGTATATGTTGATCATCACAAGAAGATATTTTTTTTTCTCTCTTTCTTGGTACAAGAGGCCTTGGCTTTACCTAAAAATATAATTTGGCTAAAGGAAAGGTTATGAACAGAGGATTGGGGAAGCTTTTGGGTTTCCAACACTGTAAATCCATATGAAGCCTTATTTTGGGAGACTCCCCCAGAACTATTCATTATAATGAGACATATCTGAGTTCCAGGCCCCTTTCCAACATTGGATGGATGTAGGTGAGTCATTACCTCTGTGAGCTTCAACTGTTCCTGCTGTAAACTTAAGATAATCTCAATTACATAGGTAATCATTGGGGTTCCCAATAAACAGGTGAATTTGACACAGCTCTGCTACTGTAGGGCAGACATAAGAAGACCCAGCCTCTAACACCCCTTGCCCTTTACTGCAGAATACACTAAAACTTGGGCCAGCTGGATTCTCTCAGATGAGAGGACCAGGATACTAGCGATTTCTAAAAACTTGAAGACATAATAGGTATCACAGTAGGGGGAAAATGACTAAATTTGAGAACATCATTAGATTGAATGGATAAAAGTTCACAGTTATGAGAATGTCCAGGACAAATTGAAAGACACCTGTTACTGGTGCTTAGTCTTTATTTACCACATCCTACACTACAACACAAAGTGTCCTTGACCTCGTCAAATGGAAGCTGCCCTCTTTGAGTCATCTGGTTTTCTAACATTTGGCTAACTCTCTCCATTGTCCATTTCTTCCTTCCTTCCTCTTTTCTACCTAGATTCCCAATCATTAGAACTGCTACAGGAGCCATCTTTTATGGCTCACTGCCATTCCTCCTGATTTCCGTTCTTCATACAAACATCGATGGCTCTGGTGAGGGAAATGCATGATTCTAAATCTCTCTCATTGCCTTTTCAATTTAGACTTTAGTAAATATTGGGAAGCACTAGAATTTGTTCAGTGTCAAGCATATGCTAGACATTTTCCTGGATAGATTGCTAAATGTGAATGTTTTCATATTCTCAAAAAGTCATTTTATCAAAAGTCCTATAACTAAGGGTGAGAAGATGTTAAACTTAGGCAAGGCAACATAGCTAAGAGGGAGCAGAGTCAGTTTTCTGAGTCCAAAGCCACGGCTTTTGCCATTAGAAAATGTTTTGGAAAGCATAACCCTCTACCTCTAACTTAAGCAAGTCTTTGTGACAAAGGGTCTTCTGGTTTAAAATACATATGAACCTCAGTGTGCAGTAGACATAAGGAGACATTTACAATTAATCTTTCACATTCATATGGGGCATTCTTTTGGCTCACCCCACACCCTTAATCAGAAAATAGGTCATGATGATTTTATTTGTCATTATAACTCTATAGATTTTTTCAGCATCACCTATATCTGTCTAAATTTTCTTCTGTGGCCTAAACTAGATGCTAAGGACCAGACTCTCTTTTCTTTACTCTTATCCTTATACCACTGCCCCTATTAGGTCCAGCTCTCATACTTATTCTTGGCCCATAGTTTCCTGGGGAGCAGACTGACAAAATTCATCTTTTCAGCCTGGCTGGAATAAATGCTGCCTTAAAGGAAAGCAACCTAAATCCTGCATTCACAGGTGTTACAAATACAGCCCCAAGGGTCTTCCTCTATAACTGTCATTGTCTTACTTGTTCAAAGCTAATCAAGTTTTCAAATCAGGTAGGCTACCAGTCAGCTAATTTCTGTCCGTTGACCATGAAGTGACCAAAATTTATATCTTGGAAAGATAGTGAGCTACCCAGGACCAAAAGCTCAAACACAGCTGGGAATCCACAGCCTGTGTCTACCCCGTTCTCTAGGCCCAAAGTTTTATTAGCTTCGTTTTTATGCACTTTTTGGCTCTCTGAGTGCAGCCAAAACCAATATCATATAACATCAAGGAACACAAGGTCATGACCAAAGAACATAAGGTCATGATCTCCCAAGGCCTGCCCCTCCCAACTCATTTAGAGGTAAGAGAGACAGAATGATGTATCACAGTTTCCCACTGCCTGTCTTTTTAGAGGCTGCAGAAGACTGCTGACGCTCTCTGAGCTATTCTGAGACACTGCTGCCTCAGAACTCACTGCGAGAGATGTTTCAGGTCACCATAACCTAAGGAGCAGGATAAAAGGGGAGGGGGAAGAAAGCCCAGCCAGCGAGCAACCTTCGGATCTCTGCTCTCGAAGGCCACAAGAGCTGAGTCTAATGATCTTGGCCATTGCTTGCTGGGTGGAAGAGTTGGAGGGACCAACTCCCTCCCTCTCTATCTCTTTGCCACTCTCCTCCCTTTTCTCCTTCCTTTCATTCCTTATTTCCTTCTTGGGCCAGCTAAGAACAAGCATTCCAACAGGCCTCCCCGATTTGCTGCAAATCCTAGCCATCCCAAGGGATCCACCAAGCCTTTCCTTTGAGCTCTTAGATAGGAAGCCAAGAACCTCAGACGGGTCTGGGAAGCTTCCCAGCACTGCAAGCTTGGCACTGGGCCTGAAACCAGATGAAGGAGGTAGGCTGCCTAAACTGAAGGAGTTCCCCACTCTAGAAAAAGAAAAAAAAACCCTCGGATTATAGTTCTCTTGATTTACAGTACTTGGAGCCAGAGGCAGAACTCTAGGACTGACTGGACAGAATGTTAGCCTTTCAGTCAGAAGCAATAGGTTCTAGTCTTGATTTTGTGCCCTTGAAAGTTTTATTTCCCTTCTTGGTCTCAGAATCCTTCGGAAACATACCAACCACTCCCCAAACATATTAAGTTAGAGTATATCTAATTTTTAAAATTAGACATCTTGATTGCTAAAATGTTAATGAGTTGAGTAGTAGCAGCATGAAAACAAGACCATGTGAAAAGGAAAGATAATGCTTCAATATTTGCTATGTATTTGCTTCTTTAGCAAACAAACATTCAGGCTTTTCTGAGGCCCTTACCCCCTTGAACCTTTGTTGGAATCTATGCAGGTCTCTTGGATCTACAGTGTAGACAGAGGGTTTCTAGATACTCTGTCACTATAACATTCTAGAGCATTTACTACTGTGCCTCTGAATAACTTCCCTGTTCATCTTGATGACAATATTTAAGAACACAATATTTTTCTCAGTGGATAGTTTTTGATCCTGATTATCTATGCAAAAATATCTGTTATTTTCACCTACCAATATTGTTCTATGCTTATCTACCTGCCTACCTAGCATTTAGAGCATTATATGTTCTTATGCCAGTGGAAAGTGAGATCAAGTAGGTGTTAATTTCTGATCTGATTGTAATCTTTCCTATGGGTCCTTTTTCTTATAAAATGAGTTAAAATGTAAATTAGTAAGTTCATTTCATCCATTGGTAATGAGAACAGACAAATGACTTCTCCTTTATTTTTTCAAATGAGGAATTGTTGCTAATATAAAGCTGATGAAGGTATTTTGCTATGGTCTATCAAAAAATCCACCCGTCAGGCATGGTGGCTCACACCTGTAATCCCAGCACTCGGGAAGCAGAGGCAGGAGGATTGCTGAGTTCGAGGCTTGCCTGGGCTACATAGTGAGCTCAGAGCCAGCCTGAACTACAAAGCGAGACCCTGTCTCAAAAAAAAAAATCCACCCCAAATCAGAAACTACAATAAATATTTGGAGGATCCAGTTAAAAACATTTTTTTTTTCCTTACAGACAGCTCAGGAGTCAAAATTCTTTTCCAAACAGTTTCCCCACCAAATTTCCATCTTCCAAGCAATGAAATTTTAGAGACAGGGAAGGAAAAGCTAGGAGGTAGTGCTGAGTAGTGTAATGTCCTCTATTACAGAACAGGGAGAAGAGTTAAAGGAGCATTTAGGACAGGTTTCATCCCCACCCATTTTGCTTGGTTGATAAGGTTAAGAACTTCCCAAGAGTTCCTGATTGCCAATGCCTTTGGGATCTCATTAATTTTTTTGCAATGTTTCCAGGCCAAAAGAAATATCTAGAAGTTCCATTTCTTAACTCAGTATGTGTGACATAATTTGGTAACCACTTAAAATACTATAGATAGACAGAGATAAAAATATTAAAGCACATTTATATAAAGAAAATATTTTTATTTCATCTTAGTAATCTTTCAGAGAACACACAACTTTTAAGACTTCAGAATTAGACCAAATGGATACCACCACCCTCATTTCCTGGATCACATGCATTTTGATGGCAGCATTCGATTTTTATCACAGAAGCCTCAAAAGGAATGTAACAATTTAATGTTGGAACTGGGAACCACTGCAGGTTAACAGTTTATGGAATATTTGACAGATTTTTAGTATCACTGTGCTGCCCTTAAAAATTTAAAATATTCCACAATGTTTCTGTGACTTCAATCTGGTGCCCTAAAGAAACTCAACTCATAATATGGGATCTCTAGTGTTAGATGGTTGGATTCCTGGAATTTCATAGAGAGGAATTCTTCCATATGCCTTCACTGGGAGAAATGCATTTTCTTAGTTCTATTTCCCCAGTGTGTCCTTTGCTGTAATAGTGATCTGAGATAAAAAGAATATGACTATATTATCCATAAAATTGCCTTTGAAGATATGTTACACTCTTTCTCCTACATGCTTCACATACTAGCTAAGGAGATATTGTTAAAAGTGCACATCTAACATATCTATCATATTGAAAAACATTTAGAAGACTGACAACAGCAAGTGGTGAGAAGAATGTAGAGTAATGGAAGCTCTTGTATAGCATGAGTGGCAATGTGAATTAGTACAACCAGTTTGTAAAGATGTCTGTAGTTATCTACTAAATTTCTATATGTACATACTCTACAACTTTTCTATTCCACAAAATCTTGTAAGATCTGAAAACTAGCATAGCTATGTACCATAATACTTGTTCATATACCAGAAGATAGTACAGACAGATAGTACAGACAGTCCCTGGTTTAATATAGTTGATTTTATAATTTCTTTTTACTCTAATGTGGTAGAAAGCAGAACGAGTCAGTAGAAATTATACTTTTGACTTTTTAAAATCTTTTTCTGTGCTGTTGCTGAGTGCTACAGTATCATTTCATGGTAGCAATCTGCAGCTCCCAATTGGCCATGCAATCACAGGGACAAATAGATGGTACTCTACAGAGTGCTGTGTTGCTAAGCTGTCAGGTGCAGTAGGGTAGGAAAATTAAATACCTTATCAAGTTATAATATTTTAAACTTGCAATGGCTTTGTCAGGATTTAATTACATTGCACATTGAGGACCATCTGTACTGTTCATAATTGTACCCATAAAGTGTTTATGTAGAGTAGGGTAAATAAAAAATTTATAATATGTTTGAATAATAGAATACTATATGACAATGGAAATGAAGGAACTATATTTACATGAAACCACCAATATTGACCTTATAGGCAGTATTTTCAGCAAAATTATATGTATATATATATATAAAATATGATTCCATTAACTTAAAAGTTGTAAAAAGACAAATCCAACTACATTTTTATAGGTGTATATGCAGATATGTACGAAGTTATATTTTTAAAAGATATATTTTTGGTTCTCTCAAGACATGTAGTCTCAGGAGAGCTGGGGCTGAACTTTCAGAGACAACTGGTTGCAACAAATCAAAAAGAAACAGAGCAAAGCAGGGGTGGTTGGCACTGCTTCCTTCTCTTCCCACATCCTTTTATGTTAACAGAGTCTATTGAAAGTGATTGTTTCACCCTAACCTAGCAGCAAGAGCTCAATTTGGATTAGCCCTCTAATGGGGGCAGTGGAACCAATAAGGGCTTGGTCTGACACCCTTCCTGGGTGCAAAAAGAGAACGCCCTGGTTTCACTGGGAAGATGTCAGGAAAGTGGATTCATTGAATTTCTTAGTTTTCCCATCTACAATGAAGCAACAAGTCAGTGCACCAGTTTTACAGCAGGACTCAATAAGAAGCTGAAGAAACATACTCACCTAGTACTTGCGCTACTCCTCAATGACAGGGAACTATCTCTAAAAACAGATGTGCTATTTAAATAAGACTCAAAAGTGGCATAATAGATATGCATAAAGTTAAGAATTCAATAAAAATTCATACACGAGAAGCAAACAGGAAAATCACAACTTGTATCAGAATAAAGAAGTAACACTAATAATCCAGAAATTCTTCTGGAACCACAAAAGACCTAGAATAGCAAAAGCAATTCTAAGGAGCAAGGACATGGTGGTGGTGGAGTATTACAATCCCCAATTTAAAACCATATTACAAAACCACTGTAATAAAAACTTCATTGTACTGGCAAAGTAACAGGCCCAAGGACCGGTGGAATAGATTAGAAGATCCAGAAACAATGCCAGATACACTAAGCTACTTCATTTTTAACAAAGGAGACAAACATCCTCAATGGAGCAAATACAGCCTTTTTAACAAATGCTGCTAGAAAAACTGGGCTTTAACCTGCCAAAGACTAAAACTAGACCTATCTCTTTCACCATGCACTAAACTAACATCAAAGTGGATTAGAGACTTAAACATTAAAACAAAAAGACTAAATCTGCTGCAAACATAGGTAGAACTCTTTTGGACACTGGCTTAGGGAAAGACTTTATGAACAAAACCTCTATAGCATGAGAACTAGCAGAAGGAATCAACAAATGGGATCTCATCCTATTCAAAAGTTTCTGCACAGAAAAAGAAACCACCTGCAGAGCTAATAGACAACCAGCAATATGGGAAAATTCTTTACTAGCTGTTTCTTAGACAAAGGCTTACTGCCTAGAAAATATATAAAGAGCTTTAAAAAATCAGTGCCCTCCCATTTAAAGACCCAATTCAAAAATGTGCATCTGAAATGAACCAGCACTTTTCAGAGGAAGAAGTAAAACAGCCAAAAACCATATGAAGAAATGTTCAACATCACTGGCCATTCAAGAGATGTAGATGAAAACAACACTGAGACTTCACCTCACTCCACGAAGAATGACTGCTATGGTGAAATTAACCAGCAACAAATGCTGATGGGGCTGCAGAAAGAAAGGAACCCTTCTCTATTATTGGTAGGAATGAAGAATGGTGTAACCTCTATGAAGATCAGTGTGTAGATTCTTCAAAAAACTAGGATTAGAGATCAAATTTGACCCTGCTATTTTCTTCCTAGGAATATACACAAATTAATTAAGATTCATATCACAACAACATACATGCACACATGTTCATAGCATCTCAGTTTGTGATAGCTAAGTCTTGGAAACAACCCAAATGCCCATCAACTGGAGACCGGATAAAGAAGTTTTTTGTTTGTTTGTTTGTTTGTTTTATGAAGTAGAGTATTGCTCTGCCACAAAGAATAAGTTTGAATCATTTATACTCAAATGGGCATACCTTGAGGACACAGTCATAAGTGAAAGAAGTATGTCACAGATATCCAAATACTGTATCTTCTCTGGTTTGAGACTCTGAAGATGCAAATGAGTTCTAGAATGTATGACACATATTATGAAATAGAAAATATTCAAAGGGAAAAGGGTAAGGGTAAGTAATGAGGGGAAAGAAAAAGTATGATGTTAAAAAAAGAAAGAAAGCATATATATATATATATATATATATATATATATATATATATATATGGAGTAGGATGTTCTAAAGTGGGTAGGGGAATGGGTAAAAATGCGAATTAACTCATGTCATATACTGGTACACATTCCCAACATTGAGTGTGATCATGACATGTATATAAAGGACACAATTTTTAAAAAGAAAAAGAAGTGACACAATGAGATAACTTAGATATTGGGATTATCCCAGGATCCCCCATACAAACACACACACACACACACACACACACACACACAACAGGGAGGCGTGGCACCACTGACCTAAATCCACAGCCCTGCCCTAGGATTTTAACACAGACATAAGAAAATGTTTCAACAATCAATTCAAAATTCACTTGAATAAAAGAAAAAAATAGAAACTTCAGCAGAAAGAGAAGCTACAGAAAAGCACTAATTGGAAGTTATATAATTTAAAAATACAATAGTAATAAATGAAATCTTCACAAGTTGAGCTCAGTAGTAGAGATGGCAGAGGATAAAATGAGAAACAGGGTAACACAATACAGTTTGCACAATATGAATAATAGAAAATAGGTTGAAAAATGAACAGAGCAATGAAATCTTACAGAACAGTAACAAAATTTCAATATTTGTATTAGCAGAGATCAAGAAATGGAGAACAGGAGAACACAATATTTTTCAGGTACTGAAAGAAAAGAATTGTAGACCTAGAATTCTATATTCAGAAAAAATATATTCTCAGATGAAGTAAAATTAAGAAAATATGTTGCCAGCATAACTACCCTAAACAGCTGAGTTTATCTAAATAGAAAATAAATGGTAGAAGATGAAAGCTTGAAACTATAGAAAGGAAATAGAAACATTAGAATGAGTAACACTAAAAGTAATATAATAGTTTATGTACTTCTTATGAGTATCTCAATAAATATTTGATAATTGAAGGAAAAATTGCACAATTATTTGACATCATGCCCAATGTATAAAGAAATACTTTCAAGTAAAGCAAGGCTTCCACACCTCACTTGAAATAGTTATTGATAATCAGTAGGCTATGATCAGCTATGTATGCATATTCTAATACTTAGAGAAACCATTAAGGAAATAATACCAAGCAATACACTAAAAGTATTATAAATAAATTAAAATGGAATCCTTAAAATTTGCCAGATAGCCCAGAAGAGTATAAGAAAAGCAAACAGAATAACAAGAAATGAGAAATCAGA
This sequence comes from Thryonomys swinderianus, assembly GCA_004025085.1. Taxonomy (NCBI): domain Eukaryota; kingdom Metazoa; phylum Chordata; class Mammalia; order Rodentia; family Thryonomyidae; genus Thryonomys; species Thryonomys swinderianus. The sequence goes on along the minus strand of PVIC010007159.1, from coordinate 5,767 downwards.
GGAAAAAATGGAAGACAAATGTAATATTTATCTTAAATATAAATGACCTAATTACAATTAAATGATAAATATTTCTAATGTGAGAAAAATAACTAATCCAACAATATACTGTCTATAAAAACGCAGTTCTAATAGAATAAGAGCTAAGTTGAAAACAAAATGATGTGAAAAATATATACACAGACACAAGAATTTTAATTGCAGAGATAGCCATACTAATATATGATAAATTATATATTGAACAAAAAATTACTAGAGATGAAAAAAGACATTGTATAATGGTAAAAAGTTTAGTGCACTGGGAAGAAATATGGTTCTAAATGTTTATGCATCAAACAACTTGGCCTCACAATGCAAACTTTAAAAAAGATAGAACCGAAAGTAAAAAGAAAACAATCCGCTATTATAGTTGAGTGTTACTCTACTCTCAGAGATTTATACAACCATTCAAATGAAAAAACAACAGTTATGCAGAAGTGAATAATACAGACAATACAGAAGATTTACTGTGCATATGCAACAAAACTTAGTATCTATGAAGAATTTCAAAACTTAGTAGTAAACAAATAATCCAATTAAAATTAGTAAAAATGTGACAAGACATTTAACTGAACAGAATAGACAAATGACAAATAAGCAGATGAAAAGATGGTAAAATTAATCAGACAATAGTGAAATTCAAATTAAAACACAATGAAACATCATTACCCAACTAATGCAATTGGTAAAATTAAAAACAGTAGCAACACTAGCTATTGGTAAAGATATAGACAAACTGAATAACTTGTAGATTTCTGGTGAAACTCTAAAATGTTACAACAACCTTGAGAAGCAACTTGTCATATCCTTTGACATTTTAGAAATTAAAACTACTGGTGCATTTATCCTAAAGAAATTAAATATTCACATAAAAATCTCTATCTAATATATAGAGTAGCTTTACTTTTAGGCCAAATCTGGAAAAGAGTCAATATACAGTATTTACACAAGTGAATGACTAAGTAAATGCTGCTACGATCATACCATGTAAAACTACTTAGCAAAAAAGAAAAAAAATCTTGTTCTTCTTGATGGCACACACTAATAACTCCAGCTACTCAGCTGAGGGGAAGGACCACAAGTTAAAGGTCAGCCTGAGCAACTTCATGAGACTCTTCTCAAAATTAAGAAGGGCAGTGGGGCTGGTGATGTAGCTCAGTACTCTCTGGTTTTTACATCCAGTACCCTCCACCCAAAATAAAAAGGAAAAGAAAGACATATGCTTTTCATACACACAACAATTTGAATGAATTTCCAGGGAATTATTGTGCACTAAACAGCCATTCTGAATGTGTAACCATTTTTATAACATTCTGGAAAAGGAAAAATTACAAACATGGAAAGTATAGAAAACAAGTTACTAGTTGTTAATGTTTAGGAATGAGTGGTGGGTGTGGATAACAAGGAAAACTAGGTGATCATGGCTATAAAAGGGCAACAGGAAGTACCCTTGTGGTGTTCTTTATCTTGACTGTGTTAATGCCAATATTGTAGTCATAGAATTCTGCCAAAGTTCTAAATATTAAGACAGGCACACAACTTACTAGATGATAAAATAGGTAAAACTCTTAAAGTTATAGACATAGGTAAGGACTTTCTCAACAAAATTCTAATTACCCAAGAAATAACAGCAAAAGTCAACAAATGGATTCTATCAAATTAAAAAGTGTTGCTATGGCAAGGAAAACAATCACTAGAGTGAAGAGACAACCTATAGAATAGGAAAAAATTGCCAGCTTCACCTAAGACAGAGGACAAATATTTAGAATATATAAAGAACTAAAAAAAAGTAGACTACCCCAAATAAGAGATTCAATTAAAAAATTGGGCAACTGAAATGAATATACGCTTCTAAGAAGAAGAGTAAATGGCTGAGAAATACGAGGGGAAAAGTTCAACTTCTCCTGCCATTAGAAGAAATGCAAGTTGAAACAGTACTGAAATTTCATTTTACTCCAGAAAGAATACCAATCATCAAGAAATCAAATGATAACAACTCCTGCCAGGCGTGGTGGCTAATGCCTGTAATCCCAGCACTTGGGAGGCAGAGGCAGGAGGATTGCTGAGTTCGAGGTTTGCATGGGCTACATAGTGAGCTCAGGGCCAGCCTGAACTACAGAGCGAGACCCTGTCTCAAAAAGCAAAAAAAAAAAAAAAAAAAGGAGGATAACAACTCCTGATTAGGCTGCAGGGAAAAAAGGAAACCTCTCATATTGTTGGCAGGTATGTCATCTAGTAACCACTATTACAGAAGTCAGTATAGAGAGTTCTCAAAAAAAAAAAAGTAAAACTAGAAATTCTATTTGACTGAATGATTCCTTTCTAGGAATCATCCCAAAAGGTTTAAAGACGTCATACAATGGTGATGCACACCATGTTCATGGTAGCACAATTTGTAATGAGAGAAGTCCAAAGTGCAAATAAAGAACAAAGTAAAAAGAAAAAGAGATAGATCTTTTACAAATGGAAGGGGACCAAAAAAGGAGGGTGAGGGCAAGAAGAAGGAGATGCAAATTAGACATAAAATGATTAAAGATGTATCATGTACTAATTATCCACAATAAAGCTAATTATTATGTCACAAATAAGAACTAATAAAATTAAAATGGATAGGTGGAAGTAGAGACAGAAGGAAGGTGGAGGGAGGGGAGAAGAAGGAGAACAGAAAGATGTGTCAAGCAAGTGTACCTGCTCCCTACGAGGAATGTAAACACTAGGTTTTGCAAACGTGTACCAATAAAACTTTAAACATCTGGGTTATAATATTCTATCATAGGTTTGCAAGATGTTATCGTGGAAAAAATCTTGGAAAAAATACAAGGATGCCTCTGCCTTGTTTCTGACAAATGCCATGTGAATCTAAAATTGCAATAAACTAGAAAGTTTCATTTCATAAAACAGACGTGAGTACTACAAAATTCAAGACAGGAAGGTGGGAGAGAAGGGAGATGGTTGTGATCAAAGTCACTTTCGAAGTGTTTCAGTGTTCCTGGCAATGTGTTATTCATTGACTGGAGGGATAATCACAGGATTACCTTGTACAAATATCTACTGAATGGGACAAGTGAGCTTTGAGCACTTTTATGCATACATTACATAAATGATAATAAAATGTTTAAAAACAACACATTGGCTTCTTTCATTCCTTTGCTTAAAATTCCTCAAGAGCTTCCTTTGTTTATAAATTAAAACCACCAAATCCTTCCTCCTTTATCCTTCTTCATGAATCATTTTCGCCTTCACACTCTGTGCTCCTGGAATACTGACTCTTATTCACATATTTATGCTACAGGATTCTTCGGCAAGATGTTCCATCGCACTGGAATAGTTTATTATTTTCCCTACATTTCTTAAGCTAGGGATCTTTACTCAAACCTCGCTGACTGCAGCGAATCGCTCTGATATTCTTCCTTAGCTCACTGGTATCTTCTTTCATTAACTCTTACAGTCCAGAGTCATGAACTTTGAGTAATGATGTGAGTGCTGTCTGTATTCTTGATCCCTAGACCTCCAAACATATGCTCCATGGGTGTAACAGCCCATATGGTTTTTTGGCTACATTTTGTAGAGTGATTCGTGGCTTGTAAATGGAACTGAACATGTGTTTATGGAATAAATTCCACTATATCATTCTGTAGTACTTCTGGAGTCAACATGGTAATGTCCGAGAGGTTATTTGTTCTTGCTAGAACATATTTGCAGCACATCTTATTTATATTCTATATGTAAGGGTGGTACATATAAATAATACAACTTAATTCCTTTTTTATCCCTTTTTCCACCCCCAACTCCACTTATTGATCCCCTTCTCACTTGAGAAAGATCTAGCTTTCTCTTTCCTATTACCTATCTCTTATTTTGCTCTTTATCATTTGAACTCAAATGATTTCTCATGTAGGAGAAACTGCAATATTTAAGTTTATGTGTCTTATTTCCTTCACTTCAACTGTGATCTCAAAACATCTATTTTTCTAGGAATGACTCGAGTTTTCTTCTATCAAGATAGTATTCCATTGTGTTTACAGAACTGGAAATGTCATTTAGAATAGAACTGACCAAGAGTTGGTCAAATCTTGACTCCACAAGTTTTTCTTTTTCTTTTTGTTTTTTCTGGTACTTGGGATCAAACTCAGGACCTCCCACTTGCAAGGCAGGAGCAGTGGGACTGAGCTAAATCCATGACCCTGTAACTTTCTAAGTTTAAATTGAGATCCTTAATTTTTCAGTCTTAATTTCAACATCTACAAAATGAGATTCATAATTTTTATCTCACAGAATGGTCACAAATTTGAAAAATAGTTATGATAATTCCTGGCATAAGGATGAAAACTGAAAACATGCAATAAACCTTCTATTGAATAAATACCCTTTCTATTTTTTCCAAGAGAATGTTTACCTATCCTTAAGAATTTTTTGTCAAAATTAAATTTCTCACCATAATTTCTATTTTTTTCTCTAGACTTTAGGAAGTTCCAACACTATAAAGTTCTTAGCAGAAGACATTTAAATGCTTCAAATATTTCGTAGTATTTAAGGACACTTTGGAAGTTACCTTTTGTGTTTCCTTCCAGGGAGACCCTCAGGAAAGGGAGAAGAGCATGCACTGAATGAGCCCTTATAGACCTGCTTAGTACAGCTACAGGTCTATGTATGGTTGTAGGCAGGTATAAATCTTCATCCCAATTCTTATTTGTAGCTAGAGAATGACTGTGAAGTAATATCAAAATTCTACATAAAAATAGTATCCAAATGAATAGACGCTTAACAGAAAAGTAAAGTACAAATGGCCAATAAACACGTGAAGAAATGCTTAATATCACTGGCCACTAGAGGAATGCAAATAAAAATAACACTGTAATTTCACCTTAGCCCAAAATGTCCATCGTCAAAAAATCAAATAATAACAAATGTGGACAGCACGGAGTTGGAGGAGGAACGCTTTGAAATTGTTGGTGGGAATATAAACAGTACAACCACTTTGCCAAGTACTATGGCAATTCATCAAAAAATGACACAAGAAATTCTATTTGACCTAGCTATCCCCCTTCTGTGAAACTTCTTTTTAAAATAAACTTATAGGTGCACTTTAGATGTACATAATGATCACATTTGTTATAGGGAATTTGCACCTGTAAATGGTATGTCTTGATTCTCCTTTTTTCTCCATCCCCCTCCTCTCCTTTCAATTCCTCTTCTCATTCTGATTTATCCATTTGTTTCCATTTTTCCTTCTATGCTTTTTCACCCTTCCTCCTCCTCCACACCTTCTTCCCTTTTCCATTTGAACATGTTCTTCCTATTTCCCAAAATCTTGGAAGTGGTCCTTTATTACCCTTTGGTTTCTCATACCAGGCAAACAATGCAATATTTAAGCATGTGTATCTGATTTATTTCACTTAAGAGTATGACCTCAAAATGTATCCATTTACCTAGAAATGTCTCAAGCTTATACAGAGTAGGACTCCACTGTATTTTTTAAAAACCACATCTTCTTTTTGTTTAATTGAATTCTTTATTGGTACAATTTAAATACATCTCAAAATCACATATAACATTGGGAAATTTGTACCAGTATATGCCACAAGTTAATTCTCATTTTTACCCATATCCCTACCCACTCCCCCCTCCTCCCCCCTTTATACACGCTCTTTTATTTTCTTTCTGTATCATATTTATTCCTTCCCCTCATCACATTCCCACACCAAGTTTCCTATAGAAATATTCCACT
>PVIC010007158.1:47500-52825 GCA_004025085.1 Thryonomys swinderianus | reverse complement strand
CCCCTCAGGCCTCTTAAAATATCTGCTTGATAAAACTAAAGGCTGCAGGGGAAGGGAAAATGAGACTCAAGTTATGTCATGTACGGGTGCAAATTCTCAACAATGAAAGTGATACAGTGATGTGATCTAATATGTACCAAGAAACACAGAAACACAAAGCAAAACATTGCAGCAACAAAAACCTAAAAGCTACCAAGAGTATGTGCTGTTTGTACCAGTCAGCCTTGACCAGAAGCTCCTTGTTCCATGGTTTCTGGAAGGCAGGAGCTAAAATTTCAGTAACCATCAATTTAACCAACTTAAGTTAGCTTCACAAGGACCAGACTCTCTGCTTGCCTTTCTTAGCTTTTCATTTCTGTGTCTCTCCAAAATCCAGACCATCCTTCTCCTTGTTTCTGTAGTTTCCATTTAAAGACTCAGTGAACTCTTGAAGTCAAGATAAAGTCGCCTCTTTCCTTCCTTGTTGGTATTTAATAGATAAAATCTGTTTTCATTGATTTTCTAATATCTACTTCTATTTGTCCTTCAGAGTAGTATAACAAAAACCCACAGATGTGTCAGGAACTCTGGTCATAATGAGGCACGTAATGTATCTCACACTGGGCTTTACCTAAAGTAAGGTGAGAATCCTCTAGAGTCATTGAGAAGAGCTGCAGCAAGGGTGAAGACACCATCTAACCCCTATGCAGAGGAACAGCTGGCCCGGGATAAGGAGAAAAGCAGATGCCCAATCAGCAGGCTGTTTTCCTAGGCTCAGCAAGAGATGACATTGTGTTGATCAAAGATAAACACTACAGAAAACATTCTAAAGGGTGAATTTTGGCTGTATTTGGACATAAACTATCTGAATTATCTTATGCATTGTGGGGCTTAGATTTTAAATTCTGTATATGTGTAGATATTTGGAAACCAAAATATGATAATATATAATATATGAAATGTAAATATATGTATGTGTGTATAAATATAAAATTTTAGACCTTGTTATTCATGTCAAGTTGATAAATGATTAGGATATCTCTGCAGAACAATTATTTTATAAAGGAAATTACATTATCTAATCCCCAAAATCAGACATATGAAGATTTTCCCTTAGATATTTTCCAGATAATTTAAAGCACTAACTCTAAAACTGACAAATTCAGGGTAGCAATTAGCAAATAATAATGATTCTGTGGAAATGGTGGTGGTCTCTACATAAGGCTCCTATTATATTCTCTCAGAAGTTCTTTTATTCCAGTCATTAAAAATAAGAATATTATTGAGCAGAAAATTTATGTTTTCAGAGAACATATATACTTATAAAGCAAATTTAAAGAGCTACTTGTATCAAGTGGAAAAACACTTTCTAGTATGATTGTCACAAATGTTGAAAAGTAGAGTATGTAATTAGAGTCTAGAACGTCCTGAAGAAACAATAGATTCTAAAGAACTATACTTTCTGAGTTTTAGTATTATAAACTTAATCAAAATCTTTATGAAGTAGCATATAGTTATGATTCCTTAACAGAGAATCTCTTTTGTGTGTGTCTTGTACTCTGAGTAACAGTGAATGATAACAAATTTTCTTCTGTCAAGAAATGATTCAAGCTTATCTTTATGGCAGAGTAGGACTCCATTTTGTCTATCTATCTATATCTATATCCATATATATTTTCATTCATCAGTTGACAGGCATTTGGTCTGTTTCCATGATTTAGTTATTACCAGTTTTTCTGCTATAATCCTAAGTGTGCATATATCACTATGGTATGTTGCTTTTAATTCTGTCAAGATGATACCAAGGGGAATACCTGGGTCAAATGAAGACTCTAATTTTATCTTTTTGAGGAATCTCAACATTGATATTCACAATGGTTCCACCAGTTGACATTCCCACCAATGGTGGAGGAAGGTCCCCCTCAGCCCTGACAGCACTTGTCACTGGCGGAAGCTTTTTAATAGCCATTCTCCCTGGGGTAAGATAGAACGCACCTTGAGATCATACTCTTAAATGAAATAAATTGGACACACGTTTAGATGTCACATGGTTTCTAAGGTTGGAGAAACCAAAAGTGTAAAAAAGAATTACAATTTATAATACATTTTAGGAAGTAGAAAATGTTCAAATAGGATGGGACACTAGAAGGGGGAAGGAGAAAGGAAGGACAGGAAAATAAAAAAATAAAAAGAACACAGGAAAAATTGAAAACACACTTTTGTAGATAAGGGGGGAGAGCAGTTGGAGGCAGAGGAGGAGAGCAGAAAAAAAGGGATCAAGAGAGCATATGTATATGTGTGAATTTCCTATGATGAACATGCTCGTTATGTTTACCTAACATGTACCAATAAAATTAATTAACTGAAATAATTTCTTCTCTAAGTATCATCCAATACCGCCTAATGAACATAGAGATTTTCTTAATGTTCTTCTCACCTTTGCAGTGTAAAGACATGTATCTGAAACTTAAATTGATCATACTTTGAACAGCGTGTTGTTTATATTTAAATAGCAAAAACTGCTATTTTATATTAGAAAATCAATGGAAAATCTGTGGTTCAAATGCTGAATGAACAATTGCATTTATATGAAGAAATTTCTTCAGAAAAGTTAAAGTTTGAGGGTGGTGATTTTATGATTATTTTAAATGCAGAGACGTTAGGATTATACATACTTGATGAGCAATGGACCTGAGTTGGAATTTTTATTCTATAATAAATAAATTCTAGCAGGCATAATACGTGACTTCTCTGGGCCATAATTATTTCAACTGTGAAATGAGGTACAAAATATTAATAGCATGAAATTCTCCTAAGAATTTAATGAAATGACATAATGGAATGCTTTCGAAATGTCACTGAAAAGTTGCAACTCAGTAAACACATATATGCCTGCATGGGGCAGTTTTCTGTCTAACATCTTCAACAATAAACAAAGAGGACACACAAAAAAATAGTGAACACAACAGTTGATCAGCTGCATGACCACAGCTTTATACCTTTCCATACTGGTTTGTTCACTCTGAATGATCTAAGTTTTAATTCTTTAAAGTCCTTTCTGGACTGGAGGGTTAGCTCAGTGGTTCTGGTGCCTGCCTCGCAAGCACAAGGTCCTGAGTTCGATCCCCAGTAACCACATACAATGCTGGGCGTGGAGACTCACGCCCACCAGCAATCAATACCACATACCACAGTGCTGGGCATGGTGGCTCACGCCTGTAATCCCAGCACTCGGGAGGCAGAGACAGGAGGATAGCTGAGTTCCAGGCTTGCCTGGGCTACATAGTGAGCTCAGAGCCAGCCTGAACGACAAAGCGAAACCCTGTCTCAAAAAGAAAAAAACAAAAACAAAAAACAACAAAAAAAACCCCAGTCCTTTCTGTCTCATACTATATTTGCCTAAGGACAGATTTGTAGTGCGGCACTTGATCAGCAAGGCAAGAGCACTCAGAGAGAAGTAGTTTTAGAGCAGCACTGAAAACCGTAGCAGGTCTGGTGTAGAGCCTCAGTTGAACAGGGACACAGTGCTAGCGCCAGCCCACTGTTCTGGTCCTGTGCATAAATTAGTAGCCACTTTGCTCAGTATTTACCGTATTCTTTTGCATGAATCTGAAAGCTGTGTCCTGTGTATTCATGAACTCAATCACAACTAATGAGATTATTGTTGAATATAAATGTAAAACATCTAACAGGAAAGTATAATAATAAAAATGAATATTTAAAGTACTCAACAGCCCACAATTGACGTTTCATGAAGGATACAACACTCACTGAAATATTATGTCAAAGTTAAAAGGAATGAATTTACCAAATGTTCACTCTTCTATTGAGTTCTAGAACTCATGCCTGCTGCTGGACATACAGTAATGTACAAGCATAAAACATAATTTTCCTACAATGTCAAGAGAAGTTTTGGAAGCAAATTTTTGGCAGAACATTACTTCTTTTGTTGTTATTGTTTGTTTGTTTGTTTGTTTGTTTGTTTGTTTGAAGCAGGGTCTGGCTTTGTAGTTCAGGCTGGCCCTGAGCTCACTATGTAGCCCAGGCAAGCCTCAAATTCAGCAATCCTCCTGCCTCTGCCTCCTGAGTGCTGGGATGACAGGCGTGAGCCACCACACCCAGCACTGTGGTATGTGGTACTGTTGCCTGGTGGGCGTGAGTCACCATGCTCCACGTTGTATGTGGTTACTGGGATTGAACTCAGGACCTTGCTTGTGCTTGCGAGGCAGGCACTGGAACCACTGAGCTAAATCTCCGGCCCCATTGTATCTTTTTATAACTTGCATTTTTCTATATATTTCTTCAGAGTGCTATCAAGAAAAAAACTGAACTGAATTTTGGAGGGCTTTCCAACATTTTAAGTCACATTTACTGGCCTTCATGAAAAGGATTTTTCTCACCTCAAACCTTCTTTTATCTATAGCATTATAGATACACAGATCAATCTTGCTTTTTAGTGAAGGGGCAGGCATTGTGCCACAGCTGCCTCTAATCCACCAGGAGGTGAAATGAGCGATTTCAATTGGATGGAGGTGTATACAGCCAAGGACTTCATGATTCTTTTGTTTTCTATGATGTTCCAAGTTAAATCTCCTTTCTCTGAAGTTTTTTTAAATTCCTTGACTACTTTCTGTCATGAAATATTTGTGCAGTTTAAAAGTTGTCCTGTTGGGCTGGAGGGTTAGCTCAGTGGTTCCAGCACCTGCCACGCAAGGCCCTGAGTTCGATCCCCGGTAACCACATGCAATGCTGGGCGTGGAGACTCATGCCCACCAGCAATCAATACCACATACCACAGTGCCAGGCGTGGTGGTTTACGCCTGTAATCCCAGCACTTGGGAGGCAGAGGCAGGAGGATTGCTGAGTTCGAGGCTTGCCTGGGCTACATAGTGAGCTCACAGCTAGCCTGAACTACAAAGTGAGACCCTTTCTCAAAAAAAAAAAAAAAAGTTCTCCTGTTGTATATAATTTAATGATCTTTCCTTCCGGCAGGCTTCAGCTCAGGAGCTAAACATTCCCTCATCCCTCTGCATTCGGTCACCTGCTTCCCTCAGTTTCCTCACCTGGTCCTTGATCTCCTTCGGAAAGATGTGGCTGAGGGAACTTGATGAAAATCTTCAGTCTAGTAAGTTCCTGTTGACGTCCTTTCCTTGAATTGTCTTTCTCTTTTTGTCTTCCTCTGAACAAATTCCTCTGCTCCTTGCTGAGTAGCTGGTTCCATGCCAGCTTTCCCGTTGAGGACAAGTGAAAATTCCTGAGGGTTCTGTGAGGATCCTCTCTACTGGTCATTTCTCCAGATTTTTCTTGCTTAGGCACTCATCTCTACCTGTCCTCTGCCTTTCAAGG
>PVIC010007158.1:0-42500 GCA_004025085.1 Thryonomys swinderianus | reverse complement strand
GTGAACAAGTCAGTGGAGACACTTTATTACAATTTCCACCCTAAAATATCCTAAAACAAAACATCTGTAAGTGCATTGGATGTGTGAATTGCCTAAAGTCAAGCAGCTAGTTAGAGCTGAATTTCACTCCCACATTAAGCGTGATTTCAAAGTCTGGAAAAGTAACTACTCCATAACTGGTTACAACTTCATAATAGTGACAATGACAATGTGTTTCATTATAATCAGTTACTAGGTAGCAACTGGTTTTGTTTTGTTTTATTTTGTATTTTGAGACAGGGTCTTGCTTTGTAGTTCAGGCTGGCCCTGAACTCACTATGTAGCCCAGGCAAGTCTTGAACTTGTCAATCCTTCTGCCTTTGCCTCCTGAGTGCTGGGATTACAGGCATGAGTCACCATGCCTGGTATTGTTGTATGGATTGAACTCAGGACCTTGTGCTTGCTAGGCAGGCACCAGAACCATTGTGCTAAATCTCCACAACTGTTCTTGATCAGGAGTAGATGCTTCTAATCATATTGACATCTCTTTAGAGGGTACAGTTCTTGTCCCAAATGTCATCTTTCTTAATATCTGCAGTCAGTAAGAGTCTGGAGATATCTTTATGAATCCATAGGCATGAATATGCATTTCAGTTGGCATGAAGTAAGGTCATGTATTCATGAGACAATGTAAAGGACAAGAAATACTGAATCACATTTGAGTGAGGCAAGAATTAGTTTTATTTCCCATCACTTACATGACGCCCTGGTGTGCATATGTTCCCTAGAGGTCCACATGTCAAAGGCTTGGTCAATGGGAAAGAGAACTCTTCTGTTCTCACACACCAACTGTGGGCTCTTCAGGCAGTCATTGTGGGCTACCAGGTGGGCTCTGACTTTCAATATGAAAAGCCAATTTATGAATTTCCGGCTTGCTCAGAATGATCTCCATCATCCTTTGATGTATATGTTACTACAAAAAAAATGAGTGACATCTCCTTGAATCTTACTCTCCCCATCTCATGGATTATGTCCTACATATTTTTTTTCCTGAGTGCTAATTTTCTTTTACTCACTCTTTCATATTAGGCATAGGCAAATGTATGTACGAATATGAAATAAGAACTATCAGAATAAGGATGATTAAATATTCCTAATCAACTATGTTCCTCTAGCACAATAAAAAGATGGTCTTCTTATATCATTTTGGTGCCCTCATTTTCCTAGAGAAGGATGTAAATTAAAGAGGTGATTGTTTATTACTCATGAGTTAGGGAAAAATCAGTGACAACAACTTGGGAATAACAACATACTTTCATGTACTGTCACCCACAAATTAACCCTGAACTGGGAAAATTTAAGTAGCATTGACAGAAGTATAAATGAAGTACTCATGAAAGGAAAATAGTTGTTTGTTTAACAGCAAAACTAAGGTTTCTAGAATTCAAAGAGGAGTTCTAACACCTAAATTTCTAGACACGAGAGACTGAGCTTGGAATGTAAATCTTCACATTTCTCATCTTTATTCACTATGGAGGTGGCTTATGGCTTTTCACAAGTCATGCAACAGTGGTCCCAGTGCCTCAATATACATCTCCTTATGGTGGCAATAGAGACAACTCAGTGACTCTAGGGGACAACATGTTAGGATGAAAGTCCAGTGATAGCCTTCTGGACTTAGTAGAAGAGAGTGAACATGAACATAGAAAAGCAGTCAATTAAAACAAAACAAAACAAAAACGTGAGGTATCCTTGCCAGTATGTACTTTGTGCTAACCCTGAGAGGTGGGGGTTTAGTATAATCTAAACAAAAATTAAAGATCACTAATTCCAATGCTGAAGATTAAAAAAAAAACAAAGGAAGTAGCTCTCAAATTGTCAAACCAATAAGCATTGCTATGCTTATTCTTCTAAGATATTTTTGACCTGATTTTTTTCTGTGACTGAATTTTTAATATTCACTGATAACATGATAGCCTTTTAAAAACTTGACATTCTTTTGCATTCTTTCTAAATACCTTTTTCTTTGGGATTTTAAACATGAAAGACCAGAAGTTTGATCAAATTTTCTATTTTTTAAAAAATTGAATTCTTTATTGGTACATTTTATATACAGTGTAGAATCACACTCAACATTGGGGAATTTGTACCAGTATATGACACGAGTTAATTCTCATTTTATATAGATGTGCTTTCTTTTTCTTTTCAAATCATATTTATTCTTTCTCTTCATTACTTTTCCCTATCACATTCCCTTTGAGTATTTCCTATTTCACAAAATCTATCATACATTCTAGAACTCATTTACCAAATTTTCTACTTTTGTAAAAGTCATAAAGCCTAGTAGGAAAAGTATTTGAAAAGAGTGATTTCAAAGTTTTTTTTTCTAATAGTGATTGTATACAATGCGTATTTGCAATGTCAGAAGCCCACTACTGAGAATGCTTACAAATTTAGATTTATAGATAATTATGACTTTTGTAAATGTAATTCTTAATTAGTTTAGACAACTGTGTTTTATGAAGAGCTTGTGGCTCATTTAAATATTGGAGTGAATTTTGTGTTCAGAGGTTAAATTTGTTAAATCATTACACAAGAAAGGGGATCATGTCAAATTTGTGTTGTAGGTCTCCTTCAAAATTAGCAATTTGCATTTTTATAGAAGTAAATTCTTTTATCCAAACAACATACACATTGTTTTGGCCCCAACTTTATTTTTTACTTTTTGCTTAAGGTTAGTACTGACTTGACATAATTTTTTTTATCTGTCAAATATTCTAATGATCTTTTTTGGAAACATGAACATGATTGCAGTTAAAACTTCAATTATTTTACTTCAAAATGTCTTATATTAGCTAGAACATTTTCGTTCAGAATATCAATGTGCAGTGAAATATCTTTCATACTTTTATTCCACCAGTATAATTTGTTTACAGAGTTTACATTTAAAAGATATTCCAGGTTGAAAGTATTTGAGATTGCTTAGAAAAATTTCATTTGATAATGAAATAAGTGTTATGGGAAGATATTAATTGGAACAATATTATTGATATGTGTACAATTCCTGATAGATAATTCTATGTCCTGAATGACTAGCTTGATCATTATTTTAAAAAGTCATAGTTTTCATAAATTTATGTCCTCTCACTATTCATGAGAAAGTTTTGGTCAAACTTTTTTAAAAAATGAAAGTTATGAACTTCAGAACTTTTGCATTGCACACAAAATGTATCATTTGACACTTAAACCTATTTTTTATGAGAATCTCCCTGAAAGATAGTGTAAAAATTAGATGCTGAAGGCAAAGCTAGAGTAAGGTCAGGATTAACTGATGTCAGTAAAAGCTGAGTTAGAACTGGATTGCTAGAACAAATTTAATGTCTTAATCTTTCTATTGTGAATGGTGAAGACTCTAGCTATAAAACATTAACTAGCAATTTATCATCAGAAACATTTGGTAACTCTGAACTCTGCAAATGCAATTGAATCATTAGCTCCAAGTGTGAGGAAGGAAAGGAAAGTCAGAGACAGGCACAAAGTGTATTTATGCTCAGGAGCCAGGGTTTTAGCTCAGCGGTTCCGACATCTATCTGGCAAGTACAGTGTTCTGAGTTCAATTCCCAGGAACCACATACCACAGTGCCCAGTGTGGTGGCTCACGGCTATCATCCCAGCATTCGGGGGGCAGAGGCAGGAGGACTGCTGAGTTTGAAGCTAGTCTGGGCTACATAGTGAGTTTAGGGCCAGTCTGAGCTACAGAGAGACCCTGTCTCACACACACACACACACACACACACACACACACACAAAGCAAACAACACACACACATAAAAGTCATAGTTTCCGTCATATGTGTGTGTGTATGTTCAGAATTAGTATTATTTAACAGATATTGAGCTACTTTAAATGTACAAATAGAAAGCCAACAAATTCTTATGGAAGCCTTCTGCAGCAAAATAGCTTAAACTGGATTGTTTGTATGCAATCGAAATTTATTTCTCACAATTCTGAAGCTGAGAAGTCCTAGATCAAAACAACAACAGAGCTGGTGTCTGATTAAAGTCCGGTGAAAGGAAACACAAATGTAAGTCTTTTGTTGTAGCTTGGAGATGTACGGGGAGAGAAAGCCACATACACTTACGTATATATGGACGCAGAGCCTGCAGAGGTATCTGTTAGTGTGACTTCGCGTCACGCACACTTTGTAGTCATTGGTGTGACATGACTGGGTCTGGGAAAGGAAACAAGAGAAGAGTCACATTTGATACTTGAAGACCACAGAGTTAAAAGGGACGGTTTGCCATGCCCCTTTCCTGTTTTATTTTCTGAAAGTATGATTTCATCGGAGTCTGAACTACTTTGTGCCAATTTATAGTAAAGCTGAATATTGAGGGAAAATGGAGTTTTCCTACTCAAAACCACTGTGATTTTGTGGTAGCTAGTTACTATAACCTAGATTTCTCTCATTTCAAATGCAGGACCTAGAAAGATAACATTTATTTCTCTCATCATTCAATATAAGTCATCCTTAGCATATGTTTTAAGGATTCTTGGACCTTGAGAAAATTTTAAATAATACCTGGGAAATATGCAAAAGTCTTATGGGAAAATTTAGGACTCTCAATTAAAGAGCTTATATTGCTTACAGATGAATTCTACAGTTACAAACTAGTAGTAAACATGAATTGGTGGCTTAAAATATTCAAGCTAAAAGTCATTAAACTAGAATAACACTTGAAAATGAACAGAGACGCAGATAAATGCATATTTAGTCAAACATTGCTGAAGGTACTTTCTTTAACTGAGAAATTCAGGACCATGGAAATAAATGCAAGTAATTTGAGTGCTCTGCACTAGCATTTAAATACAAGAGAAAAAATGTTAATAGGATAAGTACCAGCAAGGATTAAGTGACGCTAAACACCAAAGAGGATTAGTTATTATCCTGCTTTTACAGGCACCTAAATTTCATGTGCCCAAGTAGATAGGAAACAGAAAGCCAGTGCTACAAAATGAGATTTTTTTTCATTTTGAAATAAGCTTATATAAAAATCAGTTTCATTATGAAACATAAGTACACAAGTAATATAATACCTAAGCTTTCCCTGGATAACTTAAAATGTAATATGGTGCTAAGTATTTTCAGGGAAACTTCAAATGTATTTTTCCTTACTAAACAATTGATATTTGGTAAGTATGTGAATTTGCAATTGAAAAATAAATATCTTACTTTTGAAAACTATGACTCAGTATATCCCAGTATAGATTGAATCAGATATTTTGTGTGTCATATTTCATTTACAATTTACTACATTAATGTAAAATACATATATCTGTACATACATTTGCATGTATGAATCTCTAGCATTGACATTTAACATTTAAATTTATGAAATTTAAGTATGTCTTAAAATGTATAATATTCACTACTGTACACTGTTTTCTTTTTCCATCAAATTCTGTCTAGGCCTTAATATGTTTTTCAGTATTGGTATCATAGCTGGAGAATTTCGGTCTCATTATTTCAATCAACAAACCACTTAAAGTTTAAATGAGAAAAGAATAAGAACATAGCCATTGCATGAAGAACTTTCACTTGATAAAATTTGTACATCAAAAAACACACAAAAAAGCATAAAAGTATACAAAATAGCTGCTTGTGGCTTAAAAATAATATTGGAGCCAATAGAGGAACACACACACTGCTGGTAGTATAAGGACCAGTGTTATCTGTTGTGATTTAGTGATAATTTTAATTAAAAATAGAGTCAGAAAAATTATTGGATACAAAGAAGATCTAGAAATAAATTAACATTTTACTTTGCTATGCTTTCTTTTTATGCACACTTAAAAACAAAGACTAGAGATAAAGGATTTTTTTAAAGGAATGATCTCATAAATCTAAAAAATTCTTTCAATATAAATAAAATTTTGAAGTCATATAAATGTCTGATTGTGGATTCATCATAATTTTTCCTAGTGTTACATAAAGGAGGGTATGCCTTAGAGTTTGCGGCAATTGTATTCCATGAATATCTTAGTTTATTTGTTGCTTCCTAAATTTTAACATGAAAGGCAACTGCTCTTGCTATCTCTGCCGGGAATGTTTTTCGAGCCGTTAAATTATTCAGACCATTTTCCATGTAATTTCAAGCTTTACAATATTTCTCTCCACGTTAGTTTGTTTACTAGAGGTAAAACAAATCTAAGACATGGGATGATTTGAAATTTAGACCAGTTGTTAATAGTGCAGGGATAAAAATAACTTGCCTAGTTTAGTTACTTAGATTATAAATACATTGCATTTATCAATATCTCTGAAAATAATTTCCATGGAGTTCCTCCATTATTTTTAAACCTCAGACCATGTCAGGTTATTTTATTTTTCCTAGGACTATTTGAATTATTATTAAAATTTTATATTCCAAAAGTATTTCACCTACTCCTCAATGTCTCAAGGCCTCTTATGAGAACAAACACATAAGCAAAAGGATTTGTGCCAGTGAATCTATGCCTCAATTATTAAAGTGGCTGGATCAAGACTTGTGAGGAGGCAACTGGCTTAGGGGAGCGGGACTCATCCCTGTTTTAGTTATGGATACGCTCAGCCGGATGTGCTGTCATGAGTGGGATCCAGTTGGAGGAGATGGGTTGCTGGAGGGAAGCTTTTGGAAGCTACACCCCTTGCTGGTGCTCTTTCCAATCCACTCTGCCTCCTGGCCACCATAAAATAAGCTTATTTACACCCCCTCACCTTTCTACCGTGATGTTCATTCTTTGCATCCAGACAGCTGTTGTCCACGACTCAAAAATACATAATTTCTTCACTTAATTTTGGGCGTTAGAGGTGTCAGATCTATTGTCCCACCATTGGGAGAGTTGACCAAAGAGCCACTTAACAATTACTTTGCTTTCACTTTTCAACACAAGTCCATAAAGTTTATATCTAGTTTCACATTCAAGGTAAGAAGGATTTGCAAGTCATCTATGCTGTTTTACAAAATGAAAATATTAATGAAATACAAATTAGGAAATTAGCATAGATCCATTAACAACTTCATGGAGGAAGCTGCCACCCCCTAAAACATGGAGACACCAGTGCACATGGAGTCATAGCTATGGTCAGTGATGTTTCTTGGATTCAAATGTATCATCGTTAAAATTTAATATATGCAAGTCACTGCTAAAAGAATCACAAGAAAATCTACACTCTGCAATAGTTAATTTACAAAATATGATTAAAACATATCTCCAACATATTAAAAAAAAAGCTCTTAAATGTCAGCAACACAAAAAAGATCCAAGAGATGCAAATAAAACAACACTGAGATTTCATCTCACTCCACAAAGAATGGCCGCTATTACAAAATCAACCAACGATAAATGCTGGCGTGGCTGTGGGGAGAAAGGAACCCTTCTCCACTGCTGGTGGGATTGGAGACTTGTGCGACCATTGTGGAGATCAGTGTGGAGATTCCTCAGAAAACTAGGACTAGGGGTCCCATTTGACCCTGCTATCCCCCTGCTAGGAATATACCCAAAAGAATTTTAAAAATCTCATTGGAACGACAGATGTACACCCATGTTCATAGCAGCTCACCTTGTGATAGCTCAATCTTGGAAACAACCCAAATGCCCATCAACTGGAGACTTGATAAAGAAGATGTGTTTTTTTATATAAAATGGAGAATTATTCTGCCATAAAGAATGACAAGATTGATTCATTTATGTGCAAGTGGATACACCTGGAGGACACAGTAATGAGTGAAATCAATAGATCACAGACAGTCAAATACTGGATCTTTGGTATGAGCACCTCTAAATGCAAATGAGCTCTAGAAAGTATGATAGTTTTTGTAGAATGAGAATTTTCCATAGGAAATTTGGTGTGGGGATGTAATGAGGGAAAGGAATAAATAAGATTCTGAAAGAAAATAAAAGAGCATTATATGGGGGGTGGGGAGGTGTGGGTAGGTGAGGATATGGGTAAAAAGGAGAATTGACTTGTGTCATATATTGGTTCAAATTCCCCAATGTTATGTGTGATTGCGAGATGTATATAAATTGTTCCAATAAAGAATTCAATTAAAAAAATTGGTCAAAAGACCTGATCAGACATTTCATTAAAAAAAGTTGTCATTATAAGCTTATAAAATGATGCTCAACATTTTGTCAGGGAATTGCAAATTAAAACAATGGTAAACGAGCATATATCTATTAAAGTGGCAAAATTCAAAGAGTGGTAATATCCACTACACGTGTGAAAAGTATGGAACCGTGATTTTTGGAAGGCTGTTTTGCAGCTTCTAGACCTACTCACACCAGACATTTTAACAATTGCATTTCTACCACTGCCCTATTTCCAAACTGAATGCCCTAGTAAAAGCTTGTGTGTACATGTTACAGCGATGTTATCCATCATTACATAAAGCTTAGGCACTAGGATGTCCTTCAAAAAGTGAGTCTTGAGGAAACTGTACTCTCAATCCAACACTACATTGATTTGCTACTATCAACTTGACCTTTTGAGTCATGAAAGGACAACGATTACACTCAAATACCCATGTACATTTGCACCTCTATATTTATCAAAGTCTACATTGTATAACTTCAAATACATCTTAATTTTGAAAAGACAAACTGTATGATCCACACATCAGAGTTGAAAAGATTTTTGGGCTGATTGAAACTATTAAGCACAGTATCATTATGAAGGTTTAAAAAAACTATTGTGCATCATATTATGATCGAATGTCTATAACAAAGTTTTGTTCTAACCCTAGAATGATGCAGAAGGTACACAGAGACAAGCTTTAAAATTTGCAGCAATGTGCAAACGTACACAATAGTAGTTAGGAATTTTGGAATACTGACCTTGAATCAAGAGTTGAAATCAATTAAACTGCATTACAGAACTTTGTTGAAGCATTATGTGGGATGTACTAATCTAAGTAAATTTGGGAATGAGTGATTATATGAAAAATCTTGCATGTAATTGTCATAAGATAACTGATAAACTTCATTTTTAATTTGGATAAATTTCATATATCTGACAGCACAATCTTGTGTATTGTAGCTGCAATGTTAAAAAATAGTAGCTTATATATACTGGTATAAGTTTCAAATGTTGAGTGTGTTGGTGAGCTGTATATAAAATGTACCAAAAATAATTCAATTAAAAAAAAGAGAAATAGTGGCTAATGTGGAACAGGTTCCTTAGTATTTCAATTGCATGTAATAGACAACAAAGAGAAGACTGGGACAAAGGGTAGAATATGCAGTAAGAAATTAGCAGCATTTGTATCAAGTGTTTTTTAACTAAATCTAGGTATGATTTCCATATAGAAATATTTATAGATACATACATCTTTGGGAACAGTGATATTCCTGCAGCATGACCGTCCTTTGATGTAGATCTTGAGTCTCTAAGAAAATAAATCCGGCTTTTTTTTTGAGAATTAGTTAATTTTAAGCACAGGGCAAGAGCTATGTAACATGATTCTGGTATATTTCATAGTGACAGAACATGCACAAGTGTATAACTTGCTCTTCTATCCCTACAATGACACAGTAAGTTAAAAAGACACAGGAGCAAGTGAAAGTATTCCTAGAGAGGAAAGCCAGAAGAGAAGGAGGAAGGAAACAAAGCCATATGATTTATAAACCAAAATTCAAAATAATAATTGTACATACCCACATAAATAATTCATTCAATAAATTATTAAGAAGTGGGAATAGAAAAGTCCCTGGTGCAGAAAATTTCCTCCAGAAATCCATGTATCAATCTCACAAATAAGGAGAGATCCTGAAAGAATATAACAAAATACTTCAGTTATTCCAATACAGGTGACTCCAAGGTTTAGCTATTATGACTTTTGCTGTAAGCTCATCAACAGATACATGGTTAAAGAAAATGTGGTATGCATATATAATAGAATACTAATGGGTATAAGGAAGTCTGAATTCAAATCATATGTAGGATAAGGATATAACTGGAAATATGATGTTGAATGATAATAAAAGACACATAAGCTTAACTACAAAAGTACACATGCTGATGTGTGTAGTGCTATATTATGTCTCTAGTTCTTTGGGGAAGATAAGTAAAAGGATAATAGCTGGGTCATATGGAAGTTCTGATATTGTTGATATTTTCTTGTGAAGTTCATCCTTAGCATGAAATGTCCTTTTAACTGGATGGAAATTATAAAGACTTCACATCTCTTCATTTCTTCAGGAGTGAATTAGTATATCTGTTTCCTTATGGGCCGACACACATTTGAATTTATCTACTTTTGTCTTACCTCAGTTCACTGTAAGGCTTGGTTGTATATCTTTTTTTTTCTGTTCATGTTTTTCCTTCCCTAGTTTTATTCTTCATTAAATAAGTTCTAAGAATAATTTAGTCTGATATTTTCTTTCTATCTTTCCAAACCAGTCATCTGGCAGCAAGAAAGACAAGAATTCATCTTAGAAAGAATTTCTGTTTTAGATTCAAAAATGTTCTCAGACTTGAAGTAAAACATGGTACAGCAATTCCCCTTTGGGAAATATTATTTTTATTAATTATTGACTTTCCCAAGGAATTGCATGGTCTAAACAGCAACCCATGAACCCAACTAAGAGAGAATTACATGAAAAGAATATAAAATCCACAGTAATAAACCTCTAACCAGAAGCTATACATCGTTTTTCTCAGTAGTTCAAACAAGAACAGTTTCATCAGTGCAAGAGTCAGATTTGACAACAAGCTCAACTTTTGGGGAAAAGAATGTTTTCTGTGTTCACTCATCTTGTAGTTTGTTTCGCCTAAGCTCAGTCTCATTTCTGTGTTTGGTACTTCTTCGTCATGCATTCTCTGCATTATTTCTAACAGGTCAGACCGTTGTATGACGTTAGTACTGTATTTTGAAAACACACAAGGTGGCCTACTTGATAAAGGGATAAACAGTGCCAATCCTCCCTTCCAAACAAGAAAACCAGTATTTGCTGGTGTATCCTCACTCAGTATTTTTGTGTCTTACTAAAGTTACCAAGACTGTGACCGGAATTTCTTCACTTATAAAATAGACAAGTTCAGTGATAATCTTCTTTTCTGTCTTAAACTTCCACAACCACATTTTAAGTATTTTATAAATTTAAATCTTTGCCATTGTTTGCTTTCTTCAAAATGAGTAAGTTTGCAAAACAGAAATTGGTCTTTTCAAAGAAGCATCACACACCACAGAAATATAAAAATAAAGCCAGGATTCCACAGAGGCAATTTGGGGAAAACAACTTTTATGTTTCCATTTGTAATAACTGGAAGTTTCAGCAATTTAAAGGAGGGATATTGTTCTTTTCTCAAAAGCTGTTTGATGAATTATCATGCATATTTCTCATAAAGCCACAGAATTTAGAGTGGAACAGATATAGACTCTTTAGTTAGGTTCGATTCTTCTTAACTCACCGATGGGTACTTACTGGATAGGACAGGACCTCCTAATGTCATAGTCTATACTATTTATCATACACAACCCTGCTTGTATTAGTATCAAATCACAGGATTATACGGAAGAATCATTTACCCTTTTTAGCCTTCCCTTCAGTTGCAGTATGAGAGAGTAACAGCTCCTCTTTCATTCTTTATAAAACATACTATAAAACATACTTAAGTGAACTATCTAGTACTTTTCTAATTTGAGGATATCCATTACTAGTTAATTATTTTGGGTTTCAAAGCAAGGAAAACTTGTCAAAGCATTTTAAGCATAGTGCTTAAAACAAAAGGTAATTCTCTATACTGTTTATAGGCAGATTTAAACTAAAATTTAAAAATTGTGCAAAAATATATAGGCTTCTAATCTGATGTTGAATGTGGATTTATTTTAAAAAAAGGAAAAAATTGAACAGAAATATCATTCATTATTGTTAATTTGTGGTACAGTGAGGGATAGATCAAAGTAGACAGATTTGGAAAGGTAGACAAAAAGCTGTATGGGTTGGAGGAATGTGTAGTAATATTTCAAAGAGAATCAATTGCTTAATTGTTTCAGGATCAAAGGCATTGAGTAGACAAAGGTTAGGGGTGTTCTAGAACTCTCTGTCTATATCTGTTATGGTCTTTGGGTGAGGGTCTGCCCAGCTGCTCACAACAGAGTCAGAATATTTGTTGCAATTTGGTGACAAATAATTCCTTGATTTCTGTCATTTAAATGGGTCCTCTTGCTTACACTTCCACATAACAATTGTTTTGAAAAACAGGTGATGAACTTCCTTTAGCTTCTTCCTAAGAAGAAAAGTATTTATTAAAACAGTAAAGTAACGAACAATTACTACATATTTTTATATCTAAGAAATATCCTATAAGAATACCTCTGCTATTTTTCAAGAGTAAGCATATTTTCTACATTACTTTGATACTGCCATATCTGTTTTTAAGCAGTGATTTTGCCTACCATTGCTGTAAGTAACTGAGAAGCAGATTATAGTCATGCAACTCTGAGCTACATATGTTTCTCATTATTGAAGAGTATCCTTGATTTGACTATTCTGATAAGGCTAAACTGAATTGATGTGATAACAACATATCTCTTATTGAAAGTGTTTATTATTCATAAAGGGTTTTCTGGCCTCACACACCAAAACATCTGGAAAGAATTCCTGAAATCCACAGAGGCAGTTTGGGGAAAAAATGTACAATGTTAATATTGCTGAACATTGAAAAATTCAGAAGTTTAAAGTAAGAATACCTGTTATCTTTTCTCTAATGCTGTGTAATGATTTGGCTTGGGCATTCTTACCACACCGCAGAATTTAGAATGAAAGACTCAGACTCTTCGGTCAGGCAGTCTGGGATCTCCTTGATTCAGAGACTGGCATTCATGGATTTCATAGTACTGTCTAATGTCAGAGTCTGCACTATTAATCCCTCATTATGCTGCCTAGAAAAATATCAAGTCACACGACTGGAATAGGGAATTCTTTACTTTTCCTAGTCCTTTCCCTCAATATAATATAATATAATATAATATAATATAATATAATATAATATAATATAATATAATATAATATAATATATTGCACTGAAGGTATCAGGTGGTAAAATTAGGACTGAAAATAAGCAAGCAAAAGACTTATACCATCATAACTTCACATCCAATGTATTTAATAATATATTTTTTACACTTTTGAAAATTCATGTTAGATTGTAATTGTTTTGCTTAAGAAAAGAATAAATTTGATGAAGATGATATTTACTCAGGTTTTAGTCTTGCAACATTTGTTTTTCATAGTAGAAAATCTTAGCATCGTGAAGAATGGTCTCCCTGTGCTCACCCTGCGATTTCACAGTACGCTTACATGTTTTGCAAACAGTAGTTAATTCATTTCTTATTATTTAATTTTGCATATTTGAAAAATAATATTCACAAATCAGAGACACCTTGTTTCTAGTATTAAAAATGTTAAGTGATCTGTAGAAATAATTATTAGTTAATTCATGTCTAAACTTATGAATAAATATTAAATAAATTTTATTCATTCAATATTGAATTGGATTCTGGGATAAGACAGAAACTCTGCTTTCAAAAACATTAATTGTTTAACAAAGATGTCAGTGAGTATCATTCCTTATTTTAAACGTTGCAAATACATAAAAAGTATATTAATACACCAATAAAATGTATGATTGTTATACATATAACAAAGGCATATAAGAAAAAATTACCACAAGGACAGTGGCCTGAAATAACAACTCTAATAATGTAAGTATGACATATGAGTATTTTTCAACTTAACAGTAATCAAAAAGGCATTGGAAGCATTAAGATTGTCACTGTTCTGTGGAGAACTCTCTTCCCACATTTCTTATTTGTATAAGTGATAAGACTGAGTCCATACAGTTCAAATGAAAGTCTAGTGCATTTTCTACTACAATGAAATAAAATCAAGTGTTGAGCTTCTATGACTGACACATGTTAAAGAGTAGGAAAAAAAGGACAATTTGAGCAATAAGAGGGAATATCTAGGCACAATGAGATCAGGCTTAGAACTGCATATTTCACAGCCAGAAGGTTGAAGCCAACTGTGTTTATTCACATGAAGGTCCACTTTCCATTTAAAATCAATGAAAGCAGAATGAAGTAGTTATTATCTGGGTTTTGGGAATAAAGTACAACTTGGCTTGAATAATGACTCTAATCCTAGGTTTGTTGTTTTGGTATAGGGTGCGTGTGTGTGTGTGTGTGTTTGTGTGTGTGTTTGTGTGTGTAGGATAAAAGTAGAACCTACTTTATGGAGTTATCCTTAAATTTAGATAATGAATGCATCTGAAGCACTTAACACAGGGCCCGTCATTCAATCCATATACACAATGATTGTTTTTAAGTTTGATCTTCTTCAATTTAAAATTTTCATTTGAATAGTGGAGTTGAAAACGAAACCTGCCTCTGGATGCTGTCAGGGCATGAAATTAAATTATTATTTAAAAAAAGTTCCAAGCATATAAGTGCTCGATAAATAATAGCTACTTCCATCATCATTGTCATCATCATTGTCAATGTCAAGCCAAAGATTAACCAACCAATTTACAGAGGTGTTTCCTAATTATTATAGCAAGTTTTAGGCAAGAGGAAATCCTGATAGTTTGGATTAATTTTATTTATGCTTGTCTGTTGACACTGAAGATGTCCCAGTCTTCTAAAATACTTTGTTCAGTTTATTCTTGGCAAAAATCCATCAAGGACAAAGATATACCTTTGCTCACAGTCCTGCTGAGTGTGGGTTTGTCATCTTTGCCACCTTTCAGAGTGCCTTAAGAAGGGGCCCTGGCTCTGAGGAACTACTTCAATGCCATGGTAGAGCTGAATAAAGTTATAATACTGGAAGGCTCACTACACTTTGTTTTATTAGTGACACTCTAACCCTCAACAAATCAATTCATGAAAGCAGGAAATTTGTACTGTATTTATTTATGTGAGAATTAACATAAGGTGAACATCCATAAATCACTTATTTAGAAGAATTTCTTTTTTCAGATAATTATTGGTACATTTTATATACAGCTCACAATCACAGACAACTTTGGAGAATCTGAACCAGTATATGACACAAGTTAATTCTCATTTTTACCCACATCCCTACCCACCCACAATCCCCCACCCCTTATATACATGCTCTTTCATTTTCTTTCATATTTATTCTTTCCCTTCATTATGTTCCCACACAAAATTCCCTTTGAAAATTTCCTTACAAAA
Organism: Thryonomys swinderianus; assembly: GCA_004025085.1. Lineage (NCBI taxonomy): Eukaryota > Metazoa > Chordata > Mammalia > Rodentia > Thryonomyidae > Thryonomys > Thryonomys swinderianus. The sequence goes on along the minus strand of PVIC010007158.1, from coordinate 27,285 downwards.
ACTATCATACATTCTAGAATTCATTTATATCTACATGTTCTCATAGCAGAGAAAAGATATGGTATTTGCATATCTGTTTATTTGCATATCTATTTATTTCACTTATTAGTATGTCCTCCAGGTGTATCCATTTGCACATAAATGAATGAAACTTGTCATTCTTTATGGCAGAATAATACTCCATTTTATAGAAGAAACACATCTTCTTTATTCAGTCTCCAGTTGATGGGCATCTGGGTTGTTTCCAAGACTGGGCTATCACAAACTGAACTGCTATGAACAAGGGTGTACATATGTCTTTCCAATGTGATTTTTAAAAAATTCCTTTTAGTATATTCCTAGCAGGGGAATAGTAGGGTTGAATGGGACCTCCAGTCCTAGTTTTCTGAGGAATCTCCACACTGATATCCACAATGGTTTCACAAGTCTACAATCACACCAACAGTGGAGAAGGGTTCCTTTCTCCCCAGGGCCTCACCAGCATTTATTTTGGGTTGATTTTGCAATAGCAGCCATTCTTTGTGGAGTGAGATGAAATCTCAATGTTGTTTTCACTGCATGGTACTGGTAAAGTAACAGACCCGAGGACCAGTGTAATAGATTAGAAGATCCAGAAACAACTCCAGATACACTAAGCCACCTTATCTTTGACAAAGGAGCCAAACATCCCCAATGGAAGAAAGACAGCCTCTTTAACAAATGGTGCTGGAAAAACTGGGCTTTAACCTGCCAGAAACTAAAGCTAGACCTATCTCTTTCATCATGTACAAAACTAAAATCACAGTGGATTCAAGACTTAAACATTAAACAGAAACAATAAACCTGCTGCAAAACAGGTTAGGTAAAACTCTTGGAGACATTGGGTTAGGCAGAGACTTTATGAATAAAACCTCTATAGCAGAAGGCCTAGCAGAAAGAATCAACAGATGGGATCTCATCCTACTGAAAAGCTTCTGCACAGCAAAAGAAACTACTGGCACTGCTAAAAGACAACCAACAACATGGGGAAAATTCTTTACTATTGTTTATCAGACAAAGGGCTGCTATCTAGAATATATAAAGAACTTTAACAAATCAGTCCCCCTAAGTTTAAAGACCCAATTCAAAAATGGGCATCTGAAATGAACAGCCACTTCTCAGAGGCAGAAGTGAATGCAACTAAGAAGCATATGAAGAAACATTCAACATCACTGGTCATTCGAGAGATGCAGATAGAAGAATTTCTTTTTAAGTTACAAATGAAAAATATATCTGAAAAGCACAAAATGAGTTAAAGTGACAGAGGTCAATATCTTCACGATTCAGTTATCATGTTCAACAAAATTCAGGGGATTCGGGGGATAGCATCGTTTTTTTGCTTTATCGTTTTATATATTTAATATAAGGTTGAAGTGAATTAGAAGAGGAAGGTAGCACCATAGAAATGTAAAACTTCATTCACCAGAAGCCAGACAAAGTGAACTATAGTTTCTGTTGCTAATTTGTGATATGCTGTACTTATGAAAAGATAGGGACAAGGGTTGGGTTCGAAGTAGGTAGAAGTGGAACTAGCAAAAATAGTCTTATTAAATCTAAACAAGAATTCCAAAGATATGACATTAGTTACTTTTGAGTTGTAATACCAAGAAAGAAAGATGTCAAAACTTTTCATCTTTTTGTCTCTCAATACCACCAATAGCTTTTATTATTATGATAGATATTTTTTCTGTTTCCTCTTTGATTGGGAGTGTGTGTGAGTGTGTGTGTGTGTGTGTGTGTGTGTGCATGTAGGTGTGTGAACTCACTTGTTTTTTCTTTTTATTAGTTTTCCTAATTATATACTCAAGTTTTGGCTTATTCCATTTAAGTTTCAGATTAATAAGGAATATTTATTCAGTGCTATATTCTAAGTACTGTTCTAGGCATTTGACAAATATAAATAAAAACACAAGAGATGTCTTCTCACACTTTATCAGGGTTGGAAAAAATAACTGACATTCAAAAATTAATGATGATGATATTTAAAATACTGCATGTCAAGACAAATGATCTGTAACTTTCAGAAATTATACACAGCATTATGACTATGGGGAAGCTCCATCTCTTACTAAATTTTATTTCTTACCTTTCAAAAATGTATATGTGACACTTGTTAAAATCCAAGAAATCACAACACCTCATTAATTCTCTTTGATAGTTGCAAGGTCCAGATCATATCTATTTCCAGGCTCCTTTTAATTTAAAATTTTTATATCCTAAAATGTAGAACTGCTGTCATAATTCCATATGCAACAAATATTGGCAACATGCTTCAGGCAAGGAGTACAGCAATATTTGTAGCAATAATGAAATTTGCTTTAAATTGTGAGACAGGTTCTTTTTCAACTGAAGGGCACTTTGCACACTTGCCCCCTTGAGCTCTCCAGGGAGAGCTGTTTACTGGAGGGAGACTGGTTGCTTCCCACTGCCAACCCCACCCTTGACACTAATTGCTGGCATCCCATTGGTTGTAAAGATCTGTGCTGTATTTTTCCTTTATTGTACTTAAGCATGTCTGCCTATAGATATTTCTATTTAGGATAAGAAAGCGAAAGATTTCAAACTTATACCAACATTTTCAAATTAGTAGAGACAAAATGTCCTAGGAATTGAGGTCATTTTCTACTCTTTTAAAAGCATATCTATATTACTTTATTCTTTATATATAATATATATCCTTATAGCCCTTTATATTAGCCTTTTGTGATTGAAATTCCCAATCAAGTTTGTGGCAAAAGATGCCTTTTACTAATTCCATGAGTTAAAACGTCTCATCTTGATATACTTTAAGTAAAAAAAAAAAATAGTATTTGAAATATTTTGCCATATAGTCCACCCTAAGTAGTAGGTTTTTAATTTTTTACATCACTTGGGAAAACTTAATCCAAATATGATAGCAACAACACAGAACTGTAGAACAGTTTGAGAGGTGGAGAGTGGAAGCAGCCTGGCTTCTCATAGGAAGTTCAAGTTGCTCATTAATACTAGGATGACCATGATTCACCTTGATCGCTTCCACATCATGTAATTAGCCTTAAACAGGTACAAAAAGGAGGGGACAGAAGATTCAACAGAAATTAGCCCTGATAGGATCATTTCAAAGCAGGAAGACCATCTTTGGTATCTCAGATTGCCAGTTTCATATGCTTAGAATGAAGAAAATAAATGCTATATAATTTATATGTATCTTTTTTGCAGGAGGAGATGCATTAACATTGACACAGAAGAAATTAGGATCTTTAGGATATAAAAATCCAATGTCGGGAACAAACTAACAGTTAATACACATTTTACAGCAAAGATACTGTGCTTATTTATAGTATTTCACAACTTACAAAATAAAATCCCAAATATTATATTTAATCATAAATAACTCAAGTAGGGCTTATTATTTCATTTTAAAGTAGAGGATATATATGTGAAAAGGCATTTTCTATGTTTAAATTGAAAAAAAAGATAACTCACACCCTAAAATACCACAAAGTTCAAAAAGTTTTTATTAATTTACATAATAAAGTTTGAGATTAGGGAGTGTTCACGGCACAATAAATTTAGACCATAAGAAAGAATTACTTCCGGTTTTTGAAAATATTCTTACTTTTATTTTGCTTCATTTCAAGGCACTGAGTGGTTCAAGTTAGATGGCTATTATGTCTCAAAAAGAGCTGCTGCTAAAATAGATATGGTTTTCAATTGTACCTGTAAAAATTCTGAAACTAATTCTGATTTCAGAGGCTCACACGTCGTACACGAGCCTCACTAGTTTTCTGAGTCTGTAGAAAGATGTGTTGGTTTCTGACGAGTGCACAAATCATAGCACAGAGTATTGGGTGATGAATCACTCTCACGTGGCCCACGTGAAGAAAACGCCTTGAAGAATGGGCATTGATGAAATTGGGCAAGATGAAATGGGCAAGATGAAATTCAGGGTTAATGCTCACGAGGGAGCAAAGGATGATGTTATACCGTCTGTGAAAATGAGAATTTAGAAGTAGATGTCGAGGTCCCTGCAGTTTTAAGTATTTCTACTGCATGCAGAAAAAAAGCAGAATAATGTTTTCCAAATTAAATTAGATAATAAATTTACTGAAAAATATATGCAAGCAAGCACGACATGACCCAAAGATGAAAGAAAAGTTGATTGCAGTGCTCATTAAAGTAACTAATTGTCTTGTGCCATACAAGGTAAAAAGCTCCATGGAAAGAAGTCTACTTAGAGAAGCAGAGGCCTCATTTTCATCATATATTCAGTCTGTGCCGTTCTATCTCAAATTATGATGAAATGAATTCCACAGGCAACATACTTGGGACAAGCATGCAGGGGAATAATTTTTCTATCATTTTATTTTTGGCCTCTTCACACCAACAGACTTAAGAGATTTGTACATTATTAACCAACAATGGCTATGCACTCATTTCCGAAAGCCATGTGGAGTGACCGAATGTCAATGAAAAGCAATGACACATCATATAACACTGTTGAAGTTACAGCCTGTGAATGTGGGATAGAGTCCTCAGAATTATTTTTTCCATTCAGATAATCAGATACATTTTCTCATGTTTTTATAGCCATCTTTATTAGGTGGTCAAAAATTATTAAAATTCACTGCTGTGACATTATTTGAATGAATTTGTTTGGAGGAAAAAGTATTATTGGACTGATCATACAGGCAGCATGGCCTAATTTCTTGGTATTTGTAAATGGAGGAGAGAAAGAGAGACGGAAAAAGAAACAGAGACAGAGAGATAGAAACAGAAGCAAATTCTGTTTCTTTCCTTTCATTTCACAATGTCTTGATATAAAAGATTTTTTAAAAGCTCTAGTTAACATGGTTACTAAAACCAATATCATTTTAACAGCAGGCTATCCAATCAATGTTTTAGAACATTGATTATTCACCAAATCTAAAACATCAAGGTGTGTGGCACAAATCTGATGGCCACGTAAGTCTGTACTGTGAAGCAACACAAACCCTTTGTATTGGAAGTGTAGTGTATGGCAAGGATAGGTGACTTAGAGTGGTGCTACATTATTAATAGACTATGCAGAAAATTTTTACTAAAACTAGCCTGAAGAAATTTATGTGGTTATTTTGTAAATATAATCATAAATCCTAATGGTCTCATTAACTTTACTTGGAGTTAAATCTATTTCCTAAACTGTAGAAATATGAAAGCATTTGAAAAAATAGGCCAGATAATTTGAATCACATTCTATTTGTTTCTGGCCTCAGGATAAATTAGAATTTTTAATGCTTTCACATAACCATTTTCAAAGAAAGAATATTTTAATTTTTAACATGATAAAAATAACAAAACTTTAATCAATAAAGACTACAAGCAATGTTAGTATACAGAACATGTAGATGCTATAAGCAGAAACAACACTGAGAATGTAAAAGTGTAAAATAGATTAAGAAGGTAAATTGGACAATATTTAACCTATTTAAGTGTAAGATAATGCTTTATATTATCAGTAAGGTTAACAATATGAACCAAAAAATATTTGAAGAGAAAGGGTATAGGGTGAGTAAAGAAGGGAAAGGAAAAATTTGATGGCAAACAAAATATCAAACAATGTGTATGTATGTACAGGAAAGGGGCTTGCGGGGGGCAGGGTAATGGGATAAATGAAAATTAATTCAAGTCTGGTACCGGTACAAATTCTCAATGTTGATTGTAATCATGATGTGTATATAAAATATAACAAAAATTTAATTTTAAAAATAAAAATTATGAACCAAAGAGTTCTCAAAAGTATTTATAGAAATCAAATGAGAAAATATTTTAAACTAAAGATTCATAAGTTTCAGGAGGCAAAAATAAGGGGGAAAAATGAAGCAAGGTTGAAGGGACCAAGGGTTGTGAATGAGAAAAGAGAAAAGTAGGGGTTGGACAAAAACTGTATAGGATTTTTTTTCTCTTTGAGAGAGCGTCTTGCTTTGTAGTTCAGGCTGGTCCTGAGGCTCACTTGTGGTGTGTGGTACTGATTGCTGGTGAGCATGAGTCTCCACACCCTGTACTGTTGTATGTGGTTACCAGGATCAAACTCAGGGCCTTGTGCTTGCTAGGTAGGCACCAGAAGCACTGAGCTAAATCTTTGGCCCTACAAGAGATTTTTTAAATTGATTTCTTTATAGGTACATTTTATATACAGCTCATAATCACACTTAACATTGGGGAATTTGTACCAGTATATGACAGAAGTTAACTCTCATTTTTACCAAGAGATTTTTAAAGAAGCAAGAGCTATGGTTAGCAGGATGTCACTGACTGTCCTAGCATGTCCCACAGGGCCCTTCCTTGTATTTCTGAATATGTTCTACATCAGTGCGTTCAAATTCCATCTATTAGTGACATACAAAATGGACTTTTTTCATGAGACAGTGTAGTGAGATCCTTAAGAGCATTATTTCCAGCAACAACCCAACTATGTTTGAGTGTTGGCTCTGCAAACCACGTGGTGTAACATGGACAAGGCGCTTACATCAGTGTGCCTCAGTGTTCTCAACTGTGAAACTGGAAGGGTATTAAGATCTTGCCCATGGGTTTATCAAGATGATTATTTAATATCATAGTACTCCAAGATCTTGGACAATAAATCATATTGTTTGCTATTACTATACCAGTTATTTCCTTTTTAGTAAAAGGACTTACATCTGTATTGAATAAATTTAATTGCACAACAATATTAGATTCACACAAATTTGAGAATATAGTGCAGGAAATTCCCATATTTTTTAAAAATTATATTTTGTTTTATGTTTTTATCTTCTAGTACCTGGTCTAGTACCACACTGTTTTTGATTTTACGTTCCATTCAATTCCTCCTGTTGATGTAGTAAGTGTTTATGCTTTCTTAGAGGGCACATCAAAGAAAATTACCTGTGAATGCTAAATGCTATATATATATATATATATATATATATATATATATATATATAAGCAACTAATAACATTTCTCCTTGTAATTACTTTATCTATACTGAACCACAGACGAGTCCATCTGGATCTCCAAATCTAATCCATCACCATGAGGATCATGCTATCCTCCTCCATTAGGTCATTCGAAACCTTGAACTATAAGCAAGAAACCTGACTTCAACAATCCATTATACATTTACTTTGTTCAGTTTTTGCACCCGTGTGTACTAGTACAAAGACCATTCATGCATATTACCATAGAGAACAATTTTATTTAACACAAGACTGAACTAATTTCCATTTTTTTCTAAATCTATGGATTTCACTCATACTCCTAATCATACAGATTTGTAAGTTCACTTTATTCTTTATTCACACACATTCTTTCTGGAATAATTTTCTAGGTATTTACAAACAAATATGGTATGTAATGCACTCTTAATTACTGGCTCATAAAAAATATATTACCAACCCCAAATTCCTCTTGGTCCAATTATTCAAGCTTTCTAATCTTCCAGAAGAATCTCTAGTAAGAACTGAACTTTTTCTTCTTTCTGTAATTTGCCACTTCAGGAATCATGAAATTGGAAGATCATAAGAGCTCATTCAGGCTGATTTCTCTCAGATAATTTAATGGCAAGATTCTCCCACCCTTAAAATTCAGGTAGCATTTCATAGGCCATTGGCTGATCTCCTTTATTCACTAAATAATATTGTATTTTAAGAATGTTTCATCATTGATCCATTTTATCTGTTGAAACCCATATTATTTTCAGTTTTGAGTGAGTATATAAATGTGCAATTTTTATGTGTCCCAAACCTTCACATCAGTCAAATATTTGGGAATAGACTGACTTTTTTGTTCTGCTTTACTTTGCTTATGGCAAGATTATGATTAGCACTGTAAGGCTGTTGAACCGTCCTAACAAGTGGTATAGCACTTTGCGTTACCGTCAGTGAGCAAGCATCCCTGTTGCTTTGATCTTCCTTAATAATCTTTTTTTCATAGATGACTTTTTTATTAATTGACTTTATTGATACACTCTATATATACATCATGATCACGCTCGACATTAAGAATTTGTACCGTACATGACACAACTTAATTCTCATTTTGACTTTGCAATTTTTTCAAGAAAAATGAGATGGAATCTCTTCTCAGATACTCTTTTGACATCTTTCTGGTCTTCACTTGTGAGGTGCTTATTCAGATATTTACCTATATTTAATCAAGTTGTTTCTTTACTAGTGAACTCTAAATGTTCTTCACATTATTTGTACAGAAATCCTTATTCTTCTAAGTATTTTTCAAACATTTTCTCCCAGTCTACAGACTATTTTTACTTTTGTCAGGAATATTTTTGCTGAAGAAAAGTTCATTTAAATAAAGGACAAATTGCAAAACATTTTGAAGGCATTATTTGTTACAGTAAAAATTAATTGTCAAAGTAAAGATCTCCAAGGATTTTTCTACCTATTGAGTAGTTTTATGTTCTACTTTTAGACATGTGATATATTTTGAAATTTTTGTGTGAAAAAAGTAAAATCTGTACATTTTACTGTATATAGATGCTTTCATTGTTGCCAATGTTTGCTGAAAACTATTTTTTCTCTATGGAATTGATTTTGCTGCTTTGACAAAGATCAGCTAACTATAATATTGGTGGCCTATTCTGCCCTCTCTGACCTGTTTTGCTGATTTGTATGTCTGTTCTCCCCAAACATTAAATGACACTTGTTACTATACTTATATAATAAATTTTAAAATTGGTTTTATTTATAGTACTTTTTTGTTACTCTACAAATCTAGTCATCTTGTGTAAGCTTTAAGTAAGTTTATATCTAAATAGCAGCTCACTGGGCTTTCCACAGGGTTGGTTTGGATAAATGAATTATGTTAAGAAGAAATGACATTTTCTCCATTTTGCTGTTGCAATACATAACCATGAAGAATCTTCATTATTTATATCTTTAGTGTTTTCTTTTCAGTGCTACAATTTTCGAGAATGTAGACCAAATATATTTCATTAAATGTATACATCAATATTTATTAATGCTATTATAATAATATCTGTTCAAATTACACATTCTAATTGCTCACTGCTGTATGTAAAAAATGTGACTGCAAATACAATGCATCCAAATAAAATACAATTATTAAAATAAAAAATATAGTGCCATTACTTGTCCTCAAAATATTTTCCCTCATGTTGAACATACAGTACTGGAAGTCTTCTTTCTGTCTTTACCAGGAGAGATAAAAATATAATGCTTTCTAGTGCCAAATGTCATCTCTTGAAAAGTCAGTTTCCTAAAATCATTATGGTTTGGTTTCATCAGTAAAATGAACTCAGCCTTCTACTATCTTTTTAAATTTTTTATGTCGGGTGTTTAGTTACTCAATTTATTCAACAGATGTAGAAAATTATTCATGTTATTTCTTTGTGTAGGAGTTTAAGCAGCTTCTTTCAACAAACTGGTAAATGAAATTTAATTTACCATATATACAAAAATAGTATTTTTCATTAGGATCAATGGAAAAAAGAGCTCTCTCTCTCTCTCTCTCTCTCTCTCTCTCTCTGTACTTCTGTCTGTCTCTATCTCTCTCACTGTCTCTGTCTCTTTCTATTTCTCTCTCTGTTGTCTTATTCAGTGACTCATCAATTTAATTTAGCTTTCCAAATCTTCAGTTATGAATTTCATTGATTTCAACTCTAATAATCTTTTTTGTTTGTTTAAAGTCAGAAGTTTTGGTACTTTGGTATCTCTTTTTATTCATCTTTAATGCTATAGAATTCTCTCAGCATAGCCTTGAGTGCATTCTACTATAATTTTCATATGTGGTGATTTCATTTTTATTTACTTCAAACTATTCTATAATTTCTTTTGAGACTTCATTATCATATGGATTACTTGGCAGGGTGTAATTCCATTTTCACCTATTAGATTTTCTAAGTACCTTTTAGTTATTGATTTGTAACTTAATTTCACTGTGGTCTGAAAACATATTGTTCGACTTCCAAATTTCCAAATTGTTAAGGTGTGGCTTTTTGCTGGAAGATGGACTAACTTTGCAAGTATCTCATACTATCTTACAAAAGATAGTTTGCAGATTTTGGATGGAATATTCTTTAAATCTCAATTTTAAAAATTTGATAACATTCTTAATACCAATTCTTTTCTTGGAGTTCTGGGCCCTTATTATTATGCAATGCTCCCCGCTATCCTCTTTAGTTTTTTGCTTGTAACTTTTTGTCCTAAATAGCTATTTGAGCTTTCTTTTCCTACTGTTAAGAAGGTATACCATACCAGATTCATTTGCTTTTAATTTATCTAAATTTTTCCATAGAAGTAGTCATATTTCATTCTTTCCTCTCTCACTTTTTTCTTCTTTCTCTCTTTTCTTTCTTTTTTTCCTTTTTTCCCTTCTTTTGCTTCCACTCCTTTCTTTCTTTGAGTTGGATTCTTGCTATGTTGCCCAGCCTGGCATCAAACTTGTAACCTGGCTGGCTTTAGGATTCTTCCTCATTATCTTTTAAGTATCATGTATTTCAGTAGGTGTTTATCCACTCAATCAATTTATTTTAGTTGATGTATTTGGCTAACTCACATTTAAACTGTTTTTTTTTAATGTAACTAGGTTTCCACTTATCATCTATATAATTATTTTCTATTCATCTCATAGTGACTTTATTTTCCTTTCATTATTTATCTACTTTGGCATATAAATTATATTTATTTGTTAAAATTAATTATCTTAGAGTTGATAGTATAATATTAATTTTAGCAAAAAATTCAATAATACTGATTTATTGTATGTATCACATAGGTATCTTATAAGCATGGCTGTATTTTTCCTCTTTTTCTTTGTGATGTTATTCTAAACTTCTAAGTAACTTTCATTAGAAGGATTCTTTAATATACATTAAAACTTCTTTTATGGATGCATCTGTTCATGTATAATTCAGTTAACAAACAGAAGCACAGGCAAAAGTTATCCTCCATTCCCCAACTTCCCATCTGGATGATGACCAAGAACACGACCATCTAGGCCAGAATCATAGGACAAATTAAATTTGCATACCAAGCTTTCACTGTATTAGTCACTGTTATGTTAAGTTCCATTTCACACTTCCAACATCGATGTCACATTTGGGTTGTATAATGATAAATGCTTTGCCTTTTCCAAATGTGTCTTTTTTAAAAAAATCTTTTGACAAACTTCATGCCTTTTTTGTTGAAGCCAGATATGATGTATCAAGTCACAGATATTGAATTGTATACTGTGCTAGTGCGGGGATTTATGTCGCTTCGGTTTGCAGTTGGGGTGTACTTAACGTTCGCCATGGTGTTGTGGGAAGCATTCAAAGAAGACAATTTCTCTCAGCCTTGTCTAGTCTCCAGCCTTGTCTGGGGGACAGTGGGTATCCAGCTGCTTGTATAGCTGCTACCGGACTCTGACTGTCGTGGTGGTAAATTGCAAAGGAAAGATGGTGCCGTATAATCGCGCTTTTTATTTGTTTCTTTCATGGACTGCTATCTCTGAATTTCACATATAGTTCTTAACACTTCGATGTCAGAGCAAACAGGGCAAGGGGTTCTGAGGACTGACAGGGGATCGTCCCCTCAATTGGGCAACAATCAATTATTTTTCCCAGTGAAGATTAGGGACCAATCTCTTGACTGTTTCTCTCTTTACCCTCTTCTAGAGCAATAGTGGTATCTCTCTCAGCTCCTCATGGTGGAAAACTGTGAGCCCAAGAGCTTTCTAGTCGCCTAGCTGCAGTTGAGTCTGTGAAGGTCATTCAGAATTGCCTGTCCCTACCTGTTAGCTTAGCAGCTTCTACTCCAGGTATTGATCTGAGTTTTGAGTTTATTTTCTTCTCCATATTTTAGGATGCTTGTCTCTACAACTCGGTCAACTGCTGAAAAGCCATTGATTTTTCAGTTTAGTATTTTTCAACTGATAAGGACTAAAGATCCACCTTGCATATTCATTATGTTGGGGGTAAGAAATGGGAAAGGACATTTTAAAAATAAAAAAAAAAGCACATAAGTAAAAGCAAGTCATTTAGTAAAAATAAAAATAATTTCAATTGTACATGTGAACATGTGTGTGTTTGTGTGTATATAGAGTCAAAGTTAAAAAAAATAATTGGTAAAAGTTTGAAAGTGATTTAAAAATAGTGACTTAAAAGCCCTAATATAGTTTGACTTTCTGCTATAGGCACTTGCATAGTTGATGTATGTACTATTGAATTCAGATAAATATAATAGATACAATCAATATATTTTAGGTTTCAAGTGAATATCAGCATCTTGGCTGATATTCTTGAGAACCAGAATTTGCAATAATTCTTTTTTTCTGTTTTGTCTTGTTTTTTGAGACAGGGTCTCGCTTTGTAGTTCAGGCTGGCCATGAGCTCACTATGTAGCCCAGGCAAGCCTCAAACTCAGCAATCCTCCTGTCTCTGCCTCCCGAGTGCTGGGATTACAGGCATGAGCCACCACAACCGGCAGCAATAATTTTTTTTTTTTTTGAGACAGGGTCTCACTTTGTAGTTCAGGCTGGCTCTGAGTTCACTATGTAGCCCAGGCAAGCCTTGAACTCACCAATTCTGCCTCTGCCTTCCGAGTGCTGGGATTATAATGTTGAGCCACCAGGCCCAGCATTGTGGGGTGTGGTACTAATTGCTGGTGGGTGTGAGCACCATACCCAAGATCATATCATTGTATGTGGTTACCCGGATTGAACCAGGGACCTTGCGCTTGCTAGGCAGGTGGTGGAACCACTGAGCTAAATCTCTGGTCCTGCAATAGTTTCTAAAGTATTGTTCTTATAAACAATAATTTTTGTTAATGATATTTGGTACTAAATAAACTATTAATTTGAAAACAGTGGCATAAAAAATCTAAATTTTTGGTGAAGAAAAGAAATAAGACAGAAAACTCTTGTATGTCTCCTTTTACTCTGCCTTCTCAAATTAGTGTTGGATTGTTCCATTCCTCTTTCCTCCCACTAAGGAAAGCTTAGGCAGATGTGTTACTTTCTGACATATTTTAAATTAAATTTTATTAAAAACTATTACATGCCATTATAAAGTGTGTTTCATGTAAGAACATGATAATTTGGAAGAGTTTTTGTAGCTGAGTCTTCAGCATTAATCACCTCATCTTGAACCATCTATCAATGAAGCATTTCCTCATTTTAGCCGCAGCCTCTTCAAAAGGTTTTGTATCAAGAAAAAAATCTTCTTTGGCTATGTTTGTAAGGCTCTTTCCATTTATGAAAACAGGATTTCTGATTCTCCATCCACAGCCCCTACTACTGTTTCTCTTTCTCCTCCTCTTCTAATTCCATTCTGATAGCCAACAGCTATTAAATGTCTTGTACATGATCATTGGTATATTCATGTGTTGAAAACTTAATTTTCAAGCCTTCAAGTTGGGAGGTGAAACACTAAGACACACTTAGCTCCTCTGGGTAGACCTCTCAGGAGCAGGTCATTGGCGTTATCACGGGTCGGTTAAGGTACTAGGGCAAGAATGATTTCCTCACAGCAGGGAAGATCAGAGGGCCCCTCTCCTCCCTATGTCTTACTCATGTGGTGCTTTCTGCCATGTTATACTGCAGCAAGAAGGTCCTGTTGCCACCTGGAGGGTGAATGAGGGTCTAGAATGAAATAAATTCCACTCTTTACAAGTTACACAGTCTCAAGTAATCTGTTCTAGTAGCATCAAATAGAGTAAGATAACCACAGTTATTTCTCTAAACTGTTCAGACATTTCAATGATGAAGTAATTGAGTCCCTTAGAAATAACACATACAGATAAAACTATTCTTGCAATAATTCACAGCTAGAAACAGAAAACTCATGCCAGAGCTCTTCAAAACCAAAATATTGGATATTAATCATTGTTTTCATGTCTACAATTAGTATGAATGGGAATTGTATTTTTTCTCCTACACTAAAAGCAAAACTCTCGACATATTTGATATCATTAATTCTGAATAATCAAAATTGCATTTGCAAAGAATAATTAAAAAGGATTGTTTATTGCAGATTTATAAAACAAAGAAGAAAATTGTAAAATACTTTAAAGTCCATTAAAATTTAACCCCTAAGTGAAACATAAATACTTTTTCTTAAGCAAATTCATAGTAAATGCATTTATTAACTCTGATAACTAATTTTTACCTTTATTATTAACTGCAAGTAGATCCCATTTGTACAGTGAAACAAAATTATTATGTACAAACAGAAGAACAGTTGCTAAACTGGAAATCTGAGGCATAGATACTAGGGTATTGTGAAATACTCCCTCCCACAGGGCCCCCCAAAAGAACTAACTCCTATTGATCTCAATTGGTGCCTTTTACACTAAAGAAGTTTTTATTTTATGACTTAAGCTTCTTGCAGTTTCAAGCTGTATGTCTGACTTCCTTCACACACATATTCTTCAAAGATAGTAAATCATCTATTCTATTTTATTCCCTATATATTTCTTATATTTATATAAGCACTGGTTACAACTGCTGCTCCATTTCAAAACACCCTTACTAAAAATGTAGACATCTGAAGATTTTAGTTCTTCTATTTCACAATATCCATCATACATTTTAGAACTCATTAACACCTTCAGTTTCTCATACCAAAAAACAGATATGATATTTACAGAAAAATGAGAATTAAATCGTGTCATAGTCTCAATATTGAGTATGATCATGATGTGCATATACAACGTACCAGTGAAGATAAAAGAACAACAACAAAAAAACTTTAGTTTTTCAGTTCTGCATGTGTGGAAAAAATGAGGATGACTTTTTGCAGAGAAAAATGCTTTAACCTATTTTCTTAGTAAGTTGATACATTTTACATTTTCAACTTTCTCTTATAAAAGCCTTGATTCTTCCTTGTGATAAATAAATTTATCACTTCCAAAAACTTTCTTAAAGGCACATTTGATCTCACAAAATGTTATCAAAAAGCTTGAAGAAGCTAAAGTAACGGACAAAGCCTGACAGACATTTTCTCCTTGCATGTGTAAAGAGCTCAAAATTAGGGCTGGGAATAAAGCTCAGTGATTGCCAGGCGAATGTATGGTCCTGAGTTTGATCCCTGGCACTGCAGAAGAAAAACAAACCAGAATAAAAATGAGATTATTTAATTCCACTTCTTAAAATAGACTTGAAAAACAATCTGTCCAAATTGGGGAGGGTGGGTCCCTCATACATATTTGCCTTAAAAGTACTTTGTTTAGAAACATTGCTTAAAGTACAGTCCTCTGTAAAGAACCACAGCCTTGCACACAGCCTACCTCTACAGATACCTGTCTGGCTAGTCCATTTTAGACTTATATGGCCCTGGTAGCCAAAGATTATTGTTTCAAAGATTTCTAGAACCTTCCTCAATGTACTTGTATCTTCTACTTCAACTCTTTAGATGCCCATGGTCTGCTGGAGCACAGATATCCCAGACTGTAATCCTTCTCATTCCCAAACAAAAGTTTCATTGTTGACAACTGGTCTTTCTGCCATGCATTTCAGCTTGACATAAGTATAAATAACAATCACTGGTGAGATAGCATGAAATGATTACAATCACCTTCAAGAGGACAGGTGATACATCCATGATTCAAATATTTCATCAAACATATTTTATGTTTCTTTTGAAGTTTTTATATTTTCATTTTAACTCTATGATTTTATAAATGTTATTTTTATAATTATTCCAATGGTCTTAGTGCATGTATAACAGCCCAACCCAACACTTTGGGTTAAAACAGCTATTACATGCTTAGATCCTGTTAGTATATAGTTCTGCATGGGTTTATTTCTATAAATTTTTTTCTCTTGCATCATTCATAAGAAATCTACGGTCAGCTTCCAGGCTATTTGATGACTGGTTGCTTCCTAGGAGTCTCTCCTTGGACATTATATTTCCACTCGATGAAGCCTGAAAGTACTGTTTCATTTGAATGTTTTTTCTACTTTCTCCTCAAGACCTATTTTTACTATTATTTTCTTGAAATATTTTAATTGACAATGTATGTTTAACTTCTATACAAAATGCATAGAGGTTAAGGTGCAGTTTGTTGAGTTCTGATAAATACATAAATGTGTGAAAACATCACCTTAGTATAGGGTGTTTATAAAACCCCATGGTGTTTAACTGTCAGAGTCTCCCTCCCAAGGGAACCACTGGTATGAGACCTAAAACCACAGTTTAGATTGACTCTTCATGGAATTTAACACAGAAGATCTATGTGTTCTGTACCCAACTATATGTCCTCAGTCCACTTCTGCCTCCCATTTCATCTTTAAGATCAAAGTTCCTGTTTACTGCAATACTCTATCACAAGCTTCCCTGATAACTTCATTCAAACAATTACTTTCCCAAGACATACCCGAGAAGTGCGGGAGTGGGAAGTGGACTGGAAGCATTTCAAGCCTCCTAGAAGCAGATCTTCATTCAAGGAGAAGTGAATGCTCATGACTATATAGCCTTGGCTCATTTTTTCCTTAAGCAAATCTTTACATTTCTGAAATTCCCCAGGGGAATCCAGACTGATTCTCGCGAGCATAATATATTTTTTAAGTTTTGCTGCCTGTGATCATTTCCTGTATAAGTTGTTAGTAACCTATCTCCTTTCTTCAGCTTTGTATTAAGGTGAGTGTTTGCTGAAGACAAAGAATAGAATGTCATATTTACCAGGAAGTCATTGTCATATTTAATTTCTGAAATCGTGCTTCAACGTGGACCATGGCAAAGGACTAAGGAAAGAAGACAGTTTAGGAACTGCCAGGGTTGTTATTTAAAATCTGACTGTGGAAGAGAGAAAATGAAGAGTATCTGAGAAAGTTGACTTGCAAGGAAGGAAGGTGAAGAGAAGTCTAATAATGTAATATACGTTCCCAAATGGGACTCAAAAGTAATATGAAATGATACAAAAGGACTTTAGTGAGACTTAGCATAAAACATATAGTAAACAATTACTTAAATTACTTTCTTAGTATATTATTAACTAAATCCCAGGTTATACAAACTTAATAGTTATATAGTGCTATATACTTTATAATAACCAATTTAATCATCTTAAGACTCTTACTGCTAGGTAATGCTATTATCCTTGTTATACTAACAACAATAAAATTGACATAAAACAAGATTTAGTAATTTTCTCAAGTTTATATATCAACTAAGTGGTACATATGGTACAATATTTTCTGAGTTATTTTTTAACAGATATAGAAAACTGATTAGTGGTAAACAGAGAGATGACTCAAAACAGGGTGCAATTCTGTTATAGAAAATAACAAGGCAGAGCCGGGGAGTTAGCTCAGTGGTTCCGGCGCCTGCCTTGCAAACTCAAGGTCCTGAGTTTGATCGCGGTAACCACATACAATGCTGGGCATGGTGACTCACGCCCACCAGCAATCAATGCCACAGTGCTGGGCGTGGTGGCTCACGCCTGTAATCCCAACACTCGGGAGGAGGATTGCTGAGTTTGGGGCTTGCCTGGGCTACATAGTGAGCTCAGGACCAGCCTGAACTACAAGCGAGACCCTGCCTCAAAAAAAAAAAAAAAAAAAAGCACAACAACAACAACAAAAAACAAGGCAATAAAATGTTTGGCTAAACCAAACTTTAAGAGGTAACAGACTTTACCCTGCAGTCTAAAAATGGGATTTGCATGGATCGATATAAAATACAGAATGTTTCTGATATTTCCTTCAAATAGTGTTAAAATAGAAAAATGCTAAGAAATACATGCCAATAGGCTGTATTCTTTACCTTGTTCTGAAATGACTGCAATTTAACATTACAGTGTATTTTTCTTTTTTCTTTCTTTCTTTTTTTGGCTTTTTTTTTGAGACAGGGTCTCGCGTTGTAGTTCAGGCTGGCCCTGAGCTCACTATGGTGCCCAGGCAAGCCGCCACGAACTCAGCAATCCTCTTGTCTCTACGCATTACAGTGTATTTTTATATACAAATTTAATCATCTTAAAGAAATCAAAAGTGTAGTACTAATTGTGAGCTTTGGAGTCAAGTGCACCTATACTGTTATTTACTATCTGGTGGGATTTAGACTGGTTGCCCAAATCTCCCTTTTCCTCAGTTAGTGATACGCAGCAGTATTAACTCATAGACGTGCTTGCCCATTGAGAAAAATACCACAAATAGGCAGCTATTCTGATGTCTGGTTTAAAATGATATACAAGTAATTGTCGTTTCCTCAGCATGCTAACTGAAAAAAACATGGTGAATTTTGTCACCAGGAATTCAGAACCAAGTCTCAATTACATTTCTAATGAAACACACTTGATACAGTGTGCTTTTCCTATTAAATCAAACAAATAGTAAATTGAAAAAAATCTCATCAAAATATTAATCTTCTCCAAATTAGAAATTAGAGTAGACAGTGTACTTGTTCAGCCAACTCAGTGCAGCCACATCATACCTTGAGAAATATTTTGATACTAATTTAATTTTGTCCTGCTGCCTAACTCTGTGAAGGCATTAAATGGTGGCGGACCAGTCTGGAAAAAAAAAAAAATCAAGACCTGCTCATCAGCTGTGTAACTTATTATATTCCTGCAAAAGGGTGAATTTAATAGGAAAGGGTGAATATGACACTATAGTTCATCCAATTCTTACATAAATTCTTACTCTGCTGGCATAACTGGTGAGAGGTAGAATAAGATAATTATATGGTTTCCTTATTCTACATGTTCGCCTTCTTCGTGATTACATAGATCATCTAAACCATGTACACAAAAATCATTAGCAGTCCTCCTTCCCAACACTTGGCCGCATCTTGTTTTTTCTTTAATTATCAAAATGCTGTAGTCTCCTGTAGGTACACACACACACACACACACACACACACACACATCTACCTGCAAACCCTACTGTAGGAGTCATTTGAAGGCAGTCTACTGTTGGAAGAGGCAAGGTTGAAAATGCTTCTTATGTGTGTTACAGATAACTGTAGTATATTTCACAACCAAGTTACTTTATTCAGCTTTGATTCCTACTCTTCAAAAAAAAAGCAAAGTTATGAAAGAAAAATCCGGTGAGTTTTTTGCAGTAGTAAACTTAGTAGACCTGGATGGAGAGGAGTGACTGTCTCAATTTCTGTTAGCACAAATGATTTGGGATGTTATATCTCTTGGGTGACAGATTTTGATATGATATTTTTATATCTCATACACTATTCTTACTTCCTTAAAATATTATAAAGCTGGCTGTGGTGGTATACATCTGTAATCTCTGCACTCAGAGGCGCAGATAGGAGGGTTTTGAAAAGTTTGAGATCAGCCTTAATTATACAGCAAGAGACTCTATCTCAACACCTGGCACCTAACAAAAATGGCCTAAGTAAAAGTACACAGACTCTTTTTTTATCCCCATTATCATTATAAAATAATAGCAGTTGTTTGTAAATAAAGTTCATGAATATTTTGGCTGAACAATGTTTTTGGTATACTGAGAGGCAAGGAGAATTCTTAGTTTCATTTCCAAGTGCTCAACCTGATCTTTCTAATGTATTTGGGGAAATAGAAAAAGTCCTTGTTTTTCTGGCACAGGGAAGGGAACGGGAACCAATTGGAAAACTGTCAGAATATTCCAGTTCTTAACAATACTTTTGGCTGGAAAACGTGCTTTGCTGGACCCTATCCAGCTGGTTATTGCGCAGTTTAACCTACCTGTGAGGAAATCAATACACTTGTTCCTAAAGGATCTGTGTTGCCACTTTGCAAAAAGAAAATATTGAGCTCCTGCTCCTCTTACATTCAATGTAGGGGAGAGGAAAATACCACTCTGAGCTTCAAAGTGGGGAAAAACTGTGAAGCACCAATGAGTTCACAGTTCAGGACCACAGGTTTATGACTTAATCAAACGCGTATTAAGTACTTGCTCTCTCCATACTTTTCCACATTATCTAGTTCCTACTGTGCCCCAAGCTATCAATAAAAAATTTCACAGCCCAATACAGAGCAAAACAAAACAAAACCAACAAAACAAAACAAACAAAACAAAGCAAACAAAACAAAACAACCATACAACTGGAAGAGACCAAACGCTCATCAAAGCTCATCAGATATGGCAAGGATGGCAGGCTGTACCCGCTTCCTCACCCACTTTCCAACAGGTAACTTTAAGTTACTGGAATGTCTACAATATTAAGTGTATCTTTGTATTTAAAATTAATAATGACAAATATTGTCAATAAATTTCCCTTTGATTTACTAATTCATAAATGTACTCTGTGAATGCATGCAATTGATCTCTAGCAGTTTCAAACTGTGAACAACTTATAGTATATATTTCACCTTTAATTATATAGAAAGAATAGATTTTTAAATACAAAATGGAGAGTAACAGAAATGATTTCCCAAATTATATCTTTGATTATTTATAATATTTTAATATACATGCTAATTTATTTCATTTATATTCCTAGTTTCTCAGTCCATGAAGAGAAAGTATTGTGCTCTTTTTTTTTTTTTTTTGACAGGATCTCGCTTAATAGGTCAGGCTGGCCCTGAGCTCACTATGTAGCCCAGGAAAGCATTGAACTCAGCAATCCTCCTTCCTCTGCCTCCTGAGTGCTGGGATGACAGGTGTGAGCCACCACGCCCAGCACTGTGGTATGTGGTGCTGATTGCTGGTTGATTGTTGGTGGGCGTGAGTCACCACGCCCAAAATTGTATGTGGTTACTGGGGATTGAACTCAGGACCTTATGCTTGCAAGGCAGGCGCTGGAACCACTGAGCTAAATCTCCAGCCCAATAGTAACTTCTTTAACCCCTTTTTTGATGTCAAAATAGATGAGTCATTATATCTCAATCCATAAACCTGAGAGAAAATTTAACCTATATTTCAGTATATAGAGATATCATTTAGCTAAAATGACTAAAATACTATTTTCCTAAAATTATCAGGAAGAGAACATGCAAATGTGAACAAAATATTTTGTTGAGAAAGGAGATTGTTTACAGAAAACTTTCTGTATTCAGTGCATTTTACAAGAGTTAGTCTGGTTTTTCAGAAGGGCTATTGCTAATTTTACTCAATGACCAGAGAGTCACATCAGATTTGAATGATACCTTGATCTAGACAAGGTCATGGAGTTATCCCCTGGTGCAGTGAGCAGAAACAGGGGGGCATTTCCTCATGCTGGAGTGGAGGGGGTACCAGGCCCTTTCACATTTCCTTCCATACACTGCATTGCAGCTTAAGAGACAATTATAGCTGAGGGAAAAGTTGGAAGTTGTTTAGTGCTATTATCTCTGAACAGATTGTGAAAACCAGCATCTATCAAATATCCTTTGAATGAGTAGGTTTAATAGAAATCTTTAGAACAATTCTTAGTATAATTTCTTCTCTTTTAAAAAAGAGACCCAGTGTTTATCATATATACCTGTATTATATATATTTTAAAAATACTATATAGACCCTTCTCTCTCTTTGTTAATTAAATGAACCTGAATGATTCTTTTCAACCCTAAACTGTTGATTAGATCTGCTTTGCACCTTACTAGGTTCAATTGCAAAATGTTCCTTCTGTATGTTGCATAACCATTGGAGATCTGAGCCTTGTTTGACCTAATATACTAAAAGAATCAACATTGAAAGAGAAAGATAATTCTTTGTATCAAGTCTCTTTGTAAGCTTACAAATGCCCATGATAATTGGCTTTTAAGATTCAAAAAGAGAAGAAAACTAATTAAAGTTTACAACTTATTTTTTCTTTCTTTTTTTTTTTTTTTTTTTTTTGAGACAAAGTCTCGCTTTGTAGTTCAGGCTGGCCCTCAGCTCACTATGTAGCCCAGGCAAGCCTCGAACTCAGCAATCCTCCTGCCTCTGCCTCCCGAGTGCTGGGATTACAGGCGTGAGCCACCACGCCCAGCACTGTGGTATGTGGCATTGATGGCTGGTGGGCGTAAATTTGCAACTTCTTAATTGAACAGGGGATATTAGATGAGACAGAGGCTGATACACATTGCCTGTGTTAGGTTATAGATAAATGGAAAAATGTCAGGGATGTGTCAGTAGTAATCTGCAACAAGCAAAACCTGCTCAGGAGGAAGTTGAAAGGGTTAGTGTATCAAATTCCTTTAGATGTTCTTTACATTTTATATACAGTTTTATTCTATCTCTGCCTTCTGATAACATCTTTGGGATATGTACTAAAAAGTAAAATCTTTACAATAATGGTAACAGCACATAACATCCTTAATATATAAACCTCACATCAAAACTAAAAATAATTTAATTGAACTATGAATGTCTTTGCACAGCTTGGGTTAAGCATCTTCTCTCTTCTGTGCAAAGCAATCGACAATTTCTATAAAGGACACAGAAATAGACATTTTAGACTATTCTGATCTCATTATTTCTGTTACAATTTTCACATCTTCTATCATAGCACAGAAACAAAAATAGAAATTATTTAAACAAATGGCTGCGACTCTATTCCAGTAAAACATTATGTTTAAAGCAAAGAGGGAGCTACGTTTAACCAACATGAGTTTGTTAACACCAAATCCAGGGTACTTTAATCATACATGGGAACAATCTCTTCAAAAGTTATACATATTGTTGAAAAGTACTGTAAAACTACCTCTTTGGGGAGAGTTCATTCAAATGGATGACCCTATGAAATTCAGTATTCTAACATGAAATAAAACTGTATTTTCAATTGTTTATCTTGTCTGTGTTATATGTAGAGAGACCATGGAATGACTCTTTCTTAAGGTTATTAGAGCAGGAAAGCTGAGTTGCTAATCCACTGAAATATACGGGGATAAGCAGTAAGTGAAAAATGTCAATATATATTACTTTATGTTCTAGTTATGCACAAATCCGTCTGAAATTTCTGCAGTCCTGATTATATCATTTATCTCCGTGCAGTTAAAGCAAAAGTTAAATCTTTCAAATATCATGTCTTTAAACTGGCTCTAAAATCACTATCACATAACAGACGAAAAGTCCTAATGTACAATATAATTAGGCCAAAATGCAGTGTTGATTGGCTAAGAACCGAACACACCTGTAGCTCTTCTAACCCTGACTAGCCCTTCCCACCAAGGCGGTATACCACGGTGAGCAAATAGGAGGCAACTGTGCTCTCCCACAGAACTGTCTGATGGAAATCAATCTCCTTTCAATTAAAAAAAAATCTTGTTTTCGTTAAGTGAGCAAAACCACACCCTAATGCAAAAGTGTATTCTTCAGATATACCAAAATAGACACAAATGTGTTTACAGGGAGCTTTGCACGGCAGTTGTGTTTTGATATCAGTTTATGCTTATATGAAAAAGACTAAAACATGCTCAGTATTTAGGAAAGATTAAAACATGCTCAGGATTCTGATTAACAGATGAATGGCTGATAGCTTCTGTGACAGATTTATTGAGTTATTACGGCTTTAGGTAAAAGAATACATTCAGACTGTTAAGATCCTCTACCTCCCCATCTTGTCAAATTTTAATAATTATCATTAACTATCTCACAAGCAGATGGTAAAACACCACTACGTATCATTTGAGAAAGAGTGGAAATGCTTTCTAAGGGAAATAAAATAATTTACATGGTACAATGTCTAGAGTCCGATTTTAATGAAAATAGATTTTCATTATGGCCTTATGTTTTTATCAAAAGAGACCATTGAGCTAGTACAATTCTCCCAAGTGTAAGATACTAACTCTGCATTTAATTTGAATCAATCCAAAAATTAATGAATTTAGCTCATATGAGAACCACATTTTTAGCAAAATGGCTTTCAGTGGACCAGCTATTAAAACTCAGTGCAGTTATAAATTTCTCTGGGAATCAAAAGATAACTAAGATAGACAAGGTGGGAAATCATAACACAAATCTTAACATACTACTAAGAAACTAAATACAAAATATGCATTTATTTTATGTAATTAGAAATTGCGAGGCATGCAGATTTTTTTAAAAAATGCTACAATTTGTAGGAGACACAAAGACCATCCCTTTACAAATCACCTTAACCTAGTCCATCCCTGAACATGTGTTTAAATAATTTTGAATTAATATAAACCAAATTAATCTTCATAAATCAAACCTTCAAACCACTTAGTAGTTTTTATTTTGAACATAAAACTTTATATTGATGTTTTAATTTAATATAATAAAGTATAATGTAACAGAGACAATGAATGCAAGTAATAAACTGAATTGTAATGTAATGTTGCAAATACTGAAAAAACATGATACTTGATTATGCTGATGTTTATGAACTTCACTGTGAGTGATTTTCTTTTGGTGAGATAAACTAGGTGAGATCAGGTGTGTTCTGAGTGGTGTGACCTTAGACTAGGTGAAACTATAAAATTCATTTTTCTCAAGAAATGCAGTGGAAATGACTAACATCAGACTTTGGAAAATAATGTTGTTCTATTTGCATCTTAACAGTCAACTCTGCTTACTGCTCTGAGACCTACTGAGGAAATAATGCATCTTAATTGGTCAGGGAAACAATGAAACCATAGTGATTGTTATGGTAGCGAACAAAATATTATTAAGCTGGAATGTTTTGACATAAAACTACATGGTATCAATGCAATAATTTGAGAAATCAAAATAATAAAAAAGAGAAAGAAGTTGCCCTTTCAGATGTTTTTACTGGCAACTGAGCACTGCACATATTAATAATCAACATGTGCTGATCATTTATTACTTGCCAGATTCTGTGCTGTTAGTTTCTTCATCAAAGTGGCAGGGAAAACTCTAATACAATCCTCATGATTTCTTCTCCTGATACCCCTACCATGTATAATTCCATTATGTTGGCTGTAGATGGGACTTATGAATAGGATGGAAACCACCACCATAATTAAGTTACATTATAAGACAAATATAATGAAAAAAAATTGGTTCATGTAATCAAGAATCAATATCTGATGTTTTATGTTGCTTTTGTTTTTGTTGTTTTTTGAGACAGGAAGAGAAAATAGAAGAATGGGAAAAGTGCGGTAGATTTTTGGAGTAATTCTTCTGTAACACAAGTTTGTTTGTTTGAGACAAGGTCTGGCTTTGTAGTTCAGGCTGGACTTGAACTCACTACATAGCCAGGTCAGCCTCAAACTCACAGCAATCCTCCTGGCTCTGCTTCCCAAGCGCTGAGGCACCATACCCAACATTAATATCTGACGGTTTTGACTTACTCAAAACAGTGACTTACTATGTTGGCCTAAGATGATTATGTGGATACCTTTCAATATGAACCTAACAATTTTTGAAGACAGAAATTAGATGTTACAATTTGATCATTTACAGGATGGTCAAAATGTATTAGATTTTTGATGATTTTAGATTTTGGATTTCAAGTTAAGGTTGCTCGTGTGCTAAAATTTCTGAAACATTTCAAACAACCCTCCCCCCACAGTACTCCCCAAACCTATAACAGGTAAGGTCTTGAGTCTCTGAGTAAAGGAAGCTCCCCTGATACTGTGAAAAGTTACTCATACAGGAATGCCTGACCTTGCTGACCTACTAGGACCTTCCCTAAAAAAGGAAACTGGATATATGTTCCCAGTAGCCAGAAGGAAATAAGTTCTCCTCTTACCCAGAAGAGCATTCAGTGCCCACACTACACCTTTGTAATACCCTGAGTAGAAGCCCTGGTTTGTCAAACCCAGACTCTGTTCTAGGAAATCTGCAAGATTTCAAGTCACTATTTTCAGGAAGAGACATCAAAACCTTCAAAACATAAAATCATCCTGTTCAGTCCTTATGAAGTATTATAGAAAAATTGTGGAGGGATCTTTAGTTTCTGTGCTATCTATAGGGGCTTTATTTGTTTTAAGAATCCAGTTCATTACTAGCAATCCAGTATCATTAGAGTTCACAGTTTCCCTGTCTGCACCACAACCTGTATTCAGAACAGTTTCACTGCAAGTTTTCAATCACCTTTCAAAATTAGGTGTTAACAGTCACAGTTTACCATGAGATTTGCCTCCGGGAGCTTTAAATAAGTTGCAAAAGGTACATCGATAAATTGCTGAATAAAAATGTAAACAGAAGACACAAGACCCTCAAATTTTCTATCAAAAAACATGGTACGGCTCCTGGGGTTATTCATCTAGCTACTGCTCTGAGGAAAACAATCAGGAAAACGTGTATTCACTTGGTGTGAGTTTGTTTTCTTCTCTGTAATGAACCACAGACTGCTTTTTCAAGTTTTTGCTGTATGTACATTTAAAATATCTACAAAATAATTTTTTGATTGTTAAAACTTCATATTTCTTCCACCAAATGTGACTGTCAGACAGTCATCTGATAAAGTCATTTATGTGGGTTAAATATTTGAAAAATCTAACAGTAAGGGTTTTACCCTTGAATCATTATCCCAGAGAACAGATGAAGCTCTGTCATCATAACATGATTAACCGCATGACCCGAGGTCCTTCTTCATCTTTATTTCACAACTTGTGATGCATGTTTTTAAAAGAGCATGCTACACTAGTAAATCAGTAAGACACTTCATTTGATTTAAGGATCAATAAAAATATTTGGGAAAAGAATGAAATCCAATAATAAAACTTTCCATTGGGGATTTGATAAATTGATGGTGTGTGTGTGTGTGTGTACGTTTTTAAACTAATGACATAATTTGCTATTGCTTATAATAACATTAAGAGAATATAATAGTGCTGAAATCTACATTTCATAGAGGCACTGATGATATATTCCTCTTTTATCATTTTGAATTTTTTTTGGAAATTGTTATCATTTACATTTAATTTTAAAAAGTAACAAACTCTTAGTTATTATGTTGCTATTAAGTTTAAACAACAGAATGTGGGAAACAAAGAAGCAAGGAAAAATACAAATTAATAGAGTGAGAAAAACAATTTATCATACTGAACATTAATCATTTTAACGTATGAATGACACTTATATTTGCTAAACTTTCTTAAATTCTGGGCTGGCATACTAGTCCTACAGAAATCAGTATCATGAATAAATGTAAATACACTACTATTGAATTGTAAATTTAGACTTATTATAAAAAAATAATGTTCAATACAGTGCTTGAAATGATATGCAAACTGAAGAGTGAAATAATAGGTAAAAATATTTCAACATTTCACGTGGAAGAAACAGTTCTCCTGAAAGAGACCGGAAGTTTTTGTGTCAGTGGACAGTGCGTTACCACAAAACATATTTTACTTAAACTTGCTACTCTCGCACATCAAGTGCCAGCAGTTTATTAGATCTATTTTATTTTATGATTTTTAAATCCCATTGACAATATTTAAAATCATCCACTTTTCTCTACCATATAAGTCTCGGTTGAACAC
>PVIC010007157.1:15247-51844 GCA_004025085.1 Thryonomys swinderianus | reverse complement strand
TGAGACAGGGTCTCGCTTTGTAGTTCAGGCTGGCCCTGAGCTCACTATGGTGCCCAGGCAAACCGCCGCGAACTCAGCAATCCTCCTGTCTCTGCCTCCCGAGTGCTGGGATGACAGGCGTGAGCCACCACGTCCGGCATTGTGGTATGCGGTGTTGATTGTCGGTGGGCGTGTCTCCATGCCCAGCATTATATGTGGTTACCGAGGATCGAACTCAGGTCCTTGCGCTTGCAAGGCAGGCGCCGGAACCGCTGAGCTAACCCTCCAGCCCTGAAAAAGCTTTTATGATCTATATAACCAGGTTTCCAATGAGCTTGCCGACAAGATGGGGCTGGTGGTGGTGATGTTAAGAATTAGAAAGAATCTGAATTTAGAAAAGCAGAGGAGCTCTATTTCCTGCTGCTTAGAATCCTGGAGAAAATTTCTATTCATTATTTTAATAAATGAATCCCAATGTAAACAGAAGTCTTAACAGATCTTTCAGATTGACCCAAGTCCTTCTTCGTGTCTAATGATCTCCAGTGCCCCCTATGCGTGAAGGGATGTCAGCATGGTTGGGTGCCCTCTACGAAGTGGGTGCAGGCCCGAGAAGTAGAGCGCTCATCCTGAGTCTCCCTAGATAGTGAGGCTATCTGTTACTTCATGAGCAGGGCCTCCAGAAATCCCAAAATAAGAACGGCCCCAAGAAGGGCTCAGCCATCAGGCTGTTATTTTGTGGAAACACCTGGCTTACCCTCAGCTTTGTCTTCCTAGGTATGGGAAGAAGCCATGGCAGGCTGAAGTCCCTGAGATCAGATGGTCCTTTTGGCTAAGCTGGGGACGGGAGAATGGAGAGCTCATCACCAGCCACCGAAGCTGGCAGCCCACTGTGAGGTTGCTCCACTGGGTGAGGTGTGGCATATTGAAGTATGTGTGGTCTGAGCACGTGAACAGGGAGGACTGTCCTCATGCACTGGGACAGCTGAGAGGTGGGCATCATGGTGGGAAGGACTGAGTTGGGGACCAGTGCATGTCGGTGAGGTGTTGCGCTTGGTGCTCACCAGTCATGTGACACTGGTCACATCACCTTAGCTCTCTGAGCCTCTCCATTCATGGCGGACCAGTGAAGGCACTTGTCTGAGTGCATTGTGATGATAACTCTGGGGGTACAAATTCTGACTTGTGTCTGCCTGAGTCTTTCTTCATTCATGGGAAAATGTTTATTGAGCAGGTCATTGGCCAGATGTGCGGGATGTTTCCTGCTATTGGGCGACTGGAGAACAGAGAACTTACACAATGATCAGTGTGGTTAGTGCTGCAGAGGAACAGGGGGGTATATTGGAAACATATGGAGGGAAAAAAGCAAATGGGGATTTAAAAGTGGTAAAATTAATTCTAGCATACAGTCTGCTGTTCTATCTGTTATTATCTTGCTTGAGAAACATTTATGCTTAAACATTAATTACAGAATTATTCATTATAATAGGAAGTTGGAAACAACTTAAATACTCAACCATAGGGGACTAGTTAAATAAATTATGGGAAACTGTTAGGGTATATAACAGAATTGCTTAAAATAATGCTTATTATGCATATGATACTATAAGGAAAATGTACAGTAAACATAGAAGGAATACAGAATATGAGGCTTTTATACCAGGGGAGAATATATATATATATATATATATATATATATATATACACACAGAATATGTATATATATAACAGAATATATAACAGAATATAAATATATAATAGAATATATAACAATATATATATATTCTATTATTTACATATATAAACATACATTCTGTCTATATTTATGTGTATATTCTGTTATATATAGCTGGGGTGGTAGAAATTATAGATAAACATTTTTCTTATTCTTTTAATTTTCTTATTGTTCCTCTGTCTAGTAAACCAGATGGAAAGTAAGTAAAACTATTGAAGAAATACTTGTTTTAATGTTACAAAAAATTTCATAAGACTAAAGCATAAATAGGAAATGATAAAGCATGCCTAGGATTTACCTAGAGGGACCCTATAGTCTTGTTGAAGCAACAAAATAAACATATGCAGCAAGAGAAAATGAGACAGTGCTAAAAGATCATCAGAGCTTGAGTGTCAGGTAAGGTCTTGCCTTAGATAGGCAGTTTCTCCACCCCACATACTGCTATATGTGAAAATACTTAACATACATCATTATTTGTATGATTGAGGCACACCATATTAGCCTGGCTTTATAGATAAGATAACGAAAGTGGAGAGTTAAGTAGTTTAGTTAGGGCCATAAAACTACTATATGATGGAATAATATTTCATCACAAGCTTGTTTTGTATCAGAGATTTTGCTCTTCATCATGACAGATCTTTGCTTCTCCTTCTCCTTCTCCTTCACCTTCTCCTTCTCCTTTTTCTTTTCCTTCTCCTCCTTCTTCTTCTTCATGGTACCAGGGATTGAACTCAGGCCCTTGTGTGCCAAGGTTGGCATGGTACCACTTGAGCTAAATCCCCAGCATGCAACAGTTCTTTGCTTCTGAACAGCTTCCTAAAGAAGAAAAGAAATAGAAATTGGCCTTACAGGACAGTAGGATTTGTAGAGACTCTGTGACTAGAACAGAGGATGGAACATGGGGAGGACATAACCAGGTATTTTTGGATATTTATTGGGTACATTCCTGAGCTGGATGCAAGGAGAGATGGGTGGTATCACCCTGTCCACTGGCATATTCATGCAGTAACCACTGGCTGGGTTCCTACCACCTACCACACACTTGGTGTAGGAGTCTTGGTCCCTGCTCTCATGGATACTGACATTAAATGTTAAGCCAAGAAATCTATGAAGGAAAAGAAAATTTCCGGTTGAGGAAAGTGAAATATTTATAAAAGTGTCAATGGCATATACTTGTGTAGAGTGATGAACAGCAGGAAGAGGCTGGGAACTGGCCCTGGAGTCTTTGTTAGAGGCTGAAGTTCAACTTGGCTGAGGACACTTGTGTTCCCTTTACGGGAAACTCCCAGAACACAGTAGAATATTGTCAATAGAAACTTGAACTTAAAACTTATTCTACCAGCCAGTTTTGTTTTGCTTCATCTGAGCGTCTAGTTTCTAGTTTGTTTCTTTTTCTTTTGAGATAGGGTCTTGCTATGTAAGCCAGCCTGGCCTTGTACCAGACTTGAATTCACAGTGATCCTCCTGGCTCAGCCTCCCACGTACTGAAATGACATGTATGTCACTACATTCAGATAATTTCTAGTTTTTAAGAGGCAGATTACAGTATCTGTATTGGGAGGTTATCGCGTGTGTGAAAGATGTGGCACATGAGCAGCTTAGCACAATGACTAAAAGCTGCCAAAGTGTTGGCTGTAACGGTTATGGTGTCAGATAGCAAAGGGAAAGATGGGCAAAAGGATAGACCATATTAAAACCTGTCTTTGCTTCTATAAACATGGACGCTCTCCTTTCAGTCTTTGGTTTTTACCGGAATAATGAGTAACACATTCATTTATTCCACTGAGGACTGAGGTTGGTCGTTAATGCTCTCCTCCTCCTCTCTCTCCTATTATTATCGTGTTTGCATGCCTTTAGCCTCTCTGCCTCTCAGCAGTAATTAGCCCATCAGAGCCTCCAGGAGGAGTTTG
The DNA here is from genome assembly GCA_004025085.1 of Thryonomys swinderianus. Taxonomy (NCBI): domain Eukaryota; kingdom Metazoa; phylum Chordata; class Mammalia; order Rodentia; family Thryonomyidae; genus Thryonomys; species Thryonomys swinderianus. The sequence goes on along the minus strand of PVIC010007157.1, from coordinate 48,223 downwards.
AAGGACAGGAGTAGGAGTAGAAAGAGTTCGGAGAACATCTTTCCCATTTCTTCTTGGGGCCACGTCTCTGGCTGTACCACCCTCTGCCCACTTCCTGTGACTCCAGCTCCTTCCTGGAGAGCTCTTCTCCAATAACACGCTTCCTCTTGTTCCTTCAGCCCTACGGGTGGTAACAACTTCACACAGTGAAGCCACGCCTTAGCACCCTTGTTTATCTCCCTAACGTGTAGATACCTCTTTAAAAGGCCCTTCATTACCACCCTTTTATTTTTCCCAGCAGGGGTTAAATATCCTCTTTTTCGCCAGGATCCTGAGTGATGTTAGTCCCTGAACCTGCTAGATATGGGTGGCTCTGAGTAGCCCCATGCTTTCTAAGACTGCTGTTCCAGGTAACTGGTTTGTTTGATGGCAGACAGTGGGGTAGAACTCAGTGTTGTCAGCTTTCTTTCACTGAGCCTCTGAACTAAGTTCCAGTTTGGAATTCTGATTAGTCTCTTCTGTTGAAGTGTGTGACCCAAGAGAATTTGTGAGCAATTTGAATGATACTCTGAGTTCCTGGAGGCATGGTAAGGTATCAGTGGTTGTGGCTATGTAAAGTTCTCCAGGAAAAGGGTGGAAAGGTGCCTTATATTCCTCCCCCTGACACCTCAAACCATAGGGCTGTTGTAGTCCCTTGCTTTTTTTTTTTTTTTTTTTTTTGAGACAGGGTCTTGCTTTGCAGTTCAGGCTGGCCCTGAGCTCACTATGTAGCCCAGGCAAGCCTCGAACTCAGCAATCCTCCTGCCTCTGCCTCCCGAGTGCTGGGATTACAGGCGTGAGCCACCATGCCTGGCAGTCCCTTGCTTTGCAAAGGGGCTAACCCAGCTCCTACTCGATCTAGGAAGAGCAGGCTCTTTGCATTGTATGAGGGACATCCATGTTCAGCCACCAAGAAACTCCAAGTTTTGTCTGGTGAAGTCCTTGCAGGATGAGCCCTGCCACATCAGTCCTCAAAGAGCTACATGAGAAGTGGATGCCACTGTGAAGAAGTTTCATGGCTGCATATATGTGATATTACACAGCAGGACACATACTAAAGTAGAGGTGGATATAGGTAGCTTCCAGGTTCAACTATTGAGTGTGGGGCTCTGTTATGCATATGTTCTGGTGTAGAGATGCTACCACCACTGCCGTGGTGGTGATGGATGCCTTCTGAGACCTAACTGCTCTATGAAGTCAGCATAAAACATGGGAAACTACTCCTTACTGTCTGGCATATTCAAGTCTTCCCGTTTTATAGGCTCCATCTTTCTGGCTCCAGCCATGTTCTTATAAAGCTCCTTCTCCAGAACATAGAAATGAATTCTCCCAAGGGCCCTTGATCTTAGCAAGGCAAGTTAAGGCCCTTACCTAAATTGATGCGGGAAGAGAGATGATCTCTTGTTCACATGTAGCCATGGAAAAAGTCACTTGCAATGGAAGAGCATGAGAATAAGACATGAGGGGACGTGACTTAGAGAGTGGAAAGGGCGGCTGGACACCTTCTACATTGTTCAAGGATTCTGATGCAGCTGTGCCCGAACATCTGGAATTGATTTTTCTCTTTCTGTCGCAGACTCCTAGCTTAACTTTTTCTCAGTGAGGCTGGTTTGAGTGACGACTCTAAGAGCGTTCCTACAAAAACTTCAGGGCTAATGGAACCTGTGTAGACCTTAGTACCAGAGGACTAGTCTTCTGTCCACCCACTTCCCACTGACCACGAAGGGCTTCCTCTGGGGAGGACTTGATCATCTTCCAAAACTGTCATTGCAAATGGAAGCTCACAGGTGACCACAGATTCTGAAACTTCGCTACAGTCAGGAGGGGCGGTCTTTGTCTCTGGCCGATTTGGGCAGGATAGTCAACAGGGATTTGAACTTGGAGTGTTGTGTGTTTTTTCAGAGGTACCAAGATCCTGGTTCAACTTGGATAAAGAGAAAACCAAATATTGCAGTCATTCAGTAAGCTGTCAGTAAAGTTTGGTCACAAGTAGAAAAAACCCCAAATACCTTCCATAATAAAGAGATTAGAAATAAAGAAAAACTATTACATATGGTTGTTGTGACTAAGATATTTTTTCATCTTTTTATAAGTTTTGGTATAGTCTAAATTTTTACAGATGAAACTGTGCTGTATTTATGATATGGAAATCCTTTTATGCATAAAGCAGATAGTTTATTTGTATTTTTAATTCATACAAGATAACTGTTCATATGTATGAGGTACAGCACTGTATTTCAATATATACTCATGTACTATTAAGATTGTTTAATTGACATTTCGATTGCCACAAAGATTTGTTCTGTTGGGAAGATTCAAAATCTCTGTACTTAGTTATTTTGAAATTTATAATTAGTTAAGTATAGTCAGTCCCCCTTGTCTTATTAACCATGTTTTCACCATCCCTTCTCCCCAACTCACTTCCCAGCCCCTAGTAACTACGATTCTACTCTCCACTTCTATCTAATCAACTTTTAAAACTCCCGTCTATAAATGGCAGCATGTTATATTTTGCATCTTCTTAGCATAATGTTTTGAGCCTTCTGCATTTTGCTGTAAATGATAGATTTTCAGTCTTTTTTTAAAAAAAAAAAGACTGAATAGTACTCCATGAGGTATATGTCACATTTTCTTTTTTACGTTCATCCATCCATCAACTCCTATTACATATTGTCTACTGTGAATAGTCTTCCACTAACCATGAGAGTGCTGATCTCTCTTCATTGTACTGACCTCCTTTCTTTTGGATATATATACCCAGAAGTTGGATAATTGGCTCATACAATTGGTCAAATTTTTCTGGTCAATTTTTCTGTTGCCGAGAAAAGTACCCAACCCCCACAATGTAGAGGAGAAGAATTTACCATAGCTCAGTTTCAGAGAGTTAGCCCACGGCCAGCTGGTTCTGTGGCATGGACACGGCGGCAGAAGGGCATGGTGGGTAAGCCTCCCCCATCATGGCGGCCGGGAAGCAGAGCACGCGAGCAGAGAGCCGAGTGTCCAGAGCACAGCGGGATTCCACCTCCAAACTGCGCGTGCAGCTGTAAACATCAGTAGGAGGGGGGCGCCCATGATCGCGACGCCCGTGACCAATCCCCCGCCCCAGAATCCCTTAATCTAGTCGTGTTGACAGGATTAACTGACATACATAGTAGTCGCATTTTTATTTGTCTGGGAAACACCTATATTAAAATATTTAGCAATCAAAAGAAACCATCATCTGCCTTCCGCTTTCTGGAGAAAACAGAAGAACTCTGTGGAGGAAGTGGACGAATAAAGTGGGGGTAACTGATTCCTTTTTGCTCTCAGAGATCAACTGGTTGAGAATCATTCCGCTTACCTGACTTGTACCTTCAAGTTCTGTTCACCTCTCACCAGTAGAGGAACTTGGGGGTGGTGACAAAGGCTCGTGGGTGTGAATCAGTTCCTACATGGGAAAACATTTTGCACTCTGGTTTTCACTTCCTCAGGAGTGTAGCGTTGTTGGATGCCTGTCTCTACCCTTTCCCATTGTCCCTAAAGGAGATAGGTTGTTAGCTGGAGCTCATGTCTGCCCTGGGCACTCTTAGAGTTCTCCTGTGGGGGAGGAAGATGTGTGTGGGGAAGGGCGGCAGGAGCCATTTTTCACCAGAGATCCTGTCGGAGGTCAGCAGAGCGGCTGAGATGACTCAGCCTCCGATAACACGTCTCTGTCAGGCCGCTCTTACCCTGCGGGCGGCCCCGGGCTGGCAGCTCTGACTCGAAGACTCCTTTGAAACTGGGGCAGACTCAGACCTCAGCCCAGCCCTCTCCTCCCCCAGCCCCACCACATAATTCCTCAGAATGGGGAAGCAGGTTGTGTTTATTTAGATAAAGATATATTACTATAATAGAGTTACTAATTATGTCCAACAACTTTTCCCTTAAACACAACATTCCATGGTTGGGGCTGGAAACCATTAGAGTGAAGAGGAGGAGGAGGACGGTGGGGGAGAGGGAGGTGTGTTTTTCTTTCCCCCTGATTTACGATGGCGTGATAATTTTGGCCTGCTCGCAAGTTGCTTTTTCCTGCGGATAACCGGATTCTGCTTTGCCAGCTTTAATTTGAAGTAGACTTTGCTCTAACCCACCTCTGCCTCCGCGTTACGGTCAGCCGCAGCGCGGAGAGGCCCCTCCAGCCCCTTCGGCCCTACCTCTAGGCCGAGCCGGAGTGGCTGCGGGGGCGGGCGCGGGGCTCCTCCCCGGAGTCGCGATCAGGAGGTTTGCGGAGAACGGGAGCCAGGCAGGGACGCCAGGCTCACTGCCGAAGTCTGCAGACAGGGCTGGCTTGGGAGGTGTTGGTACTGCAGGCGTCACGTGAGGACGCTGTACCGACCCTCCTCATCCTGAGATTGTTCGGAGGACTAAGAGGCCGATTACTGTGCACTTAACACAAGCAGCATCGCCGACAATGGAAAGCTTTTTCCCTTTATCTCCCCCCGTGTCCTCCCTTAACTCTTTTCTTTTTTTTTTTTTTGGAGACAGAGTCTCGTTTGTAGTTCAGGGTGGCTCTGAGCTCATTATGTAGCCCAGGCAAGCCTCGAACTCAGCAATCCTCCTGCCTCTGCCTCCCGAGTGCTGGGATTACAGGCGTGAGCCACCATGTCCGGCACTGTGGTATGTGGTACTGATTGCTGGTGGGCCTGAGTCACCACGCCCAGCATTGTATGTGGTTACTAGGATCGAACTCAGGACCTTGCGCTTGCGAGGCAGGCGCCGGAACCCCTGAGCTAACCCTCCGGCTCCTCCCGTAACTCTTTGCACCGGGAAGATGGCTCTTGTCACCGTTCTGGACCCCATTCAGGGTTCTGCTGAGGCAAACCTTGAGCGAGGCATGTGAGGGAAAGCTGACGTGGGAGGCGTCCTAGGAGGCACTGCTAGGGGGCTGGGAGGTGCGGGAGGAGGAGGAGGAGGCCAGGGCAGATGCGTGGGTGACTGCCATGGGCAGGTGGGGCTCATTCTCGGTACAGGAGCCTGTGAGAGACTGCAGGGTGCGAGGCTCAGAGCACCAGGATGGAGACCCTGGGACTCACCCGTGTGGTTTGTGGATTTCCTGTCCGTTGCTGCCGTCCGTCCGTCCACTGTCTGTCCTCCACATAAGGCTGGTCCTGCACTGAGAAGATGGAGGAAATGTACTCTTCCCGCCTCCTCACGTGATGAACAACTAAAGACGCTGAAAGTTGTGCATGAGACACACATTCTGAAAGGAGAACAGAAGAAGGACGCCTGTGGGGCATCGCGAAACCTGGAGAGTGCGGCGGTAGGGGGTGCCAGCGGGACCCCGATCTGTCTCTTAGGTCCTGCACAAGGCACTGAGAAAAGGAGAAGCCGGAAAGTGCCCACGGACACAGGTGTTTAGAAAGCACCGGCACCAAAAGCATAGTTAAGTTTGGAATACCTAACAGAGATTTTCAGAGCATACGATTAAAATCTTTCGACAAGGAATTATAAAAGTATGTATTATGGAGGAAAAAAATAGAAAGGCCCAGAAAAAGAAACCATAGGAAGAAATACAAGATACAAAGAGAGATATGGAATGGTTAGAACTGTAAAGTAGAAGGCCAAAATAAAAAGCTTCCATATGGATTCAACATATAATGAAAGGAACAAAAGAAAGAATTAGTTAACTTGAAAATAGAAGGATCAATAATGCCCAACCTGCATAATAGACATACAATAGAATGAAAAAAAAATGAACAGGGTTTCACAAATATATGGGATTGTAACAAAAACCAGTAGTTCCATAAATAATGGCTGAAAACTTCTCAAATTTGCTGAGAGATGTAAACAGACTTAAAAAGTAAAGAAGTTCATGATTAGACACACCCAAACTAAATTTCTGAAAATCAAAGACAAGGAAAACATCTTGAAAGCTGTCAGAAAAAGAACAATGCCTTGCCTTAAAAGGACAAACCATTTGAAAGATTGCAAATGTTTCCTTAAAAACCACAGTGGCCAGGAGAATTAGATAGAACATTCATTTGACTTCTGGAATAAAATGTTGTCAACTCAGAATCTTATACTTCAGAAAAAGTAACTGAAGAATGTTGGGAAAATCAAAACACTTTTAAATGAAGGAAAAGCGAAAGAATATGTCACCAGTGGATCTAGTCCAAGAGAAAAGCAAGAGGTGGAAGGAAGAGGAGGTAGCGGAAAGAAAAGGGTTGTAAATAGAATTACGGTGTTATGGACCCATGTCAATTCCCCATGATGGATGTAATCATTGTGCACTGAAAATATGTGCTAATGCAAATGAAAATTATAAAAGTAAATGAAAAAGAAAAGAAAGACAAAAGAAATTTGTTTATACAAAAGGGAAAAGAAAACAGTTTCAAGCATCAGGAAGAATGACTATGTTCTGTTTAAAATAAAATAGATTTTCCTTTCAAAATTTGCTTATCTGAATGATATTTGATGATTAATCAAAAACTACACTGTTGCATATGCTTCTAGTATTTACAAAGGAACCGTTTCAGACAATGATATTGCAAATGGAAAAAGGTAAGGGAACATCAAACAAGGTAAAATTTCTAAAGAAACAGAGACTGGGTTAAAAATATGAACTATACACTATCTACAAGAAATTTATTTCAAATATTATAGGTATAGGTTGTGAATTAAAGATGAAAGAGCAATTTATGTGCCATTCAAATATTAATAAAAAGAAAAATATATTATGATTAAGAATTGAATAAAAATATTTAGGACACAAAGAATATTACATAATGATAAAAAGATCAACCTCAGAAGATATGGAAAACCAATGTGCATACAGTGAACAACAGACATGGAAACTCAGTAAAGTGAAAACTGGTAAAACCGAAAGAATAAATTGACAAATCAATAATTACTCTTGGTAGAGCAACCTGACATAAATTCAGTAAGGACATGAAACTAAACCTAAAACTTAATAATAATATAACATGTTATTGGCAGAATATACATTTTAGGCATCAATAGAATATATATATCAAGATAGACCACAACATGGGTGACAGATAAAACTCAACAGATTTTTAAAAATTTAAAATATATAGTCTGTGTTTTCTCACCATAGTGTAATCAACTAAAAATAAAAAGCAGAGCAATAATAGAAGAATCATCAAATATTTAGAAATTAAAGAGCACATTTCTAATTTTAAGATTTAAAGAAGTGTCATGAAAAATTTTAAAAATACATTAGAATGCATTAAATATATTAAAATGAAAATATAAATGACCAAAATTAGATTATTATTTTGTGTTAGGAAAAAATAGAGAAGATACAAGTCAGTAATATCAGAAATTAAAAGTCAATATCTGTACAGACCATTCAAACACCAAAAGGATAATAAAGGAATACAATTAAGAACTCAGCATACAAATCTAACAACATTAATCAAATAGATTGGTTTTTAGAAAGTACAAAGCTCCCAGGATTCATCAGATAAGAAGTGGATAATCCATGTGACTTTATGCAACAAATAAACCACTGAATTTTCCAGGGGCTGTAGTTTTGTGTTAAAACCATTGCCTAGCATGTGTGAGCCCTGGGGTTTGGCACCTAGCTCCTCAAAAACTGAATTTATAATTAGATTTGCCAAAAAAATATCTTTGGCCTACATGATTTCACTAGAGTATTTCACCAAAGGTTTAAATAGGAATTAACATCAAATCTATACAATCTCCCTCCCCCCATATATAGAAGAGAGCTGTCCTCAAATAATTTTGAGTCCAAGTTTTCCCCAATAACAAAACTAGACAGTGAGAATAGGAACAAAGGAAAGAGGAATGAAAATGACTGGTCAGTGTATGTCTTAGTAAAGCAGAGAACGGTTTCTGGCACATAAAACATAAAACATAACATAGTGAATTAAAGTATGAAGAGATGGGAACAATTAGTACTCTGATTGGACTATAGACAAAAATTATTAAAATATTTTCAATAGCAGTTAGCAACATATAAAAGAAATTATGAAACATGAGATAATGGGGTTTATTCCAAGCAAGCCAAGGTTTGTTTAATATTCAAATATCTGAAAGAACTAGTGAGAAAAAGTGAAGTATTTCAGGAGAGGACAACAGAAAACATGGCCTGAGGACACCACAAGAACTCGCAGGATTCCAGGGTTTGCAGCTCCAGGGTTGCAGAGGTGAAAAACTTTGCTTAGAGAAGAGGGCCCTAGAGCAGCATATTTTAGAACGATGAATAAAAGCAGCTCTGGGGGGTTGTTTCTATGGATGTGGTTCATAAACATTCGGCCCCCTAGCCGGGAGAGAAGGAAGCCTGGGTACTGCTCCAGCCGGCCACAGACCTTGGGACCATCCACGTGGTGCTGGTGTTAGGTGCGTGCAGAAGGCTAGAGCTGTGAGGTCAGGAAGGTTTCCACCCGGACTCCAGAAGAAGGCTTGGGAGGCCAAGCGCTGGGCCCCTGAGAGGGAGGGCAGTGTGTGAACCTGCGAGTATGGAGCTGGAGGTGCGTGAAGATTTTAGAAATTTGGAGAATGCATGAACATGGATCGTTTAAGGTAAACTGCAAGGAGGGAGCAGAGCCAGCCCCCGAGAGAAGCCGTGGGAGCTACAACCGCTGGCAGAGCGGTTGGGGCGGAGCCACCCAAGCCCTTTGAGCCCTTCGGAGCTTGCTGCAGATTGCCAGGAATGCTGCAAGTGAAACTGGTATCTAGTATTTGCTCTGCTGGATTTTGGACTTGCCTTGGTCCTATTCCTTACTTTCCCCCTGTTTGTGACTTTTGGAACAGAAATATCTACCTTGTGCCATCGAATGTTGGAAGTGTTTAACTTCCTTCTCATTTGTACAGGGGCTTGCAGCTGAGTTTGCCTGAAATCTCAGAGGAGACTTGGAACTTAGACTTTTCAGAGATGCTGAAACTCACAGGACTTTGGCAACTCTTGAGATGGCCTAATGCCTTTTACATAAAGGAATGTGCCTGAGTCTGTGGGAGGCCATGGGTGGAATATTATGGTTTGTGATTAGATGTCTGCCCAAAGCCTCAAGCAGATGGAGCTTTTTCAGAGGTAGCTGGATCTAGACTAGATACTGAAATTGTGATACTGAAATTGATTCATGGTGCAATGTGAGGATCAAAGACATTGGGTTAAGGGAGTGAGGGTTACCTTCTCTAAGCAGCCTGGATGAGATATAAGAGATAAGAAGAGCTGTGGTCATTCCTTGTGTCTTTGCTACCTTCTCCCCACTACGAACTGTGGGTACCCACCCCTCTGTGATGCTACACTTCCTTGGAGACAGCCAATTTCAGACTAAACCTTCTACAAACTGTGAGCTAACTAAACTTTTTTTCCTTTAAGTTTGGGTTCTGAGTATTTTTTCTCAGTAACAAGGAAAGTAACTAAGACAGTAGGAATTCCTTAACTTGATAAAGAGTGCCTACAAAGTACTCTACAGCTAACATTATATAACATTTTATATATAAAACAGCATGTTTTCTCTTTAAGAATTGGGAACGGCACAAAGAAGTCTGTCCTCACCACTGTTACTTAACACCGTAGTGTAAATTGAAGAGAGTTTTACTAAGTCAAGGAAAATGAGAGTACACAGATTGGAAAAAAGATGTCATAGTATTCCTATTTGGAGATGGCATGAGAGTTGGCAAAGCAAACCTCAAAGAATCTACAGAAAACACCTAGAACTAAGAAGCAAATTAACCAAATTTGCAGGATACAAATTTAGTATAGAAAAATATCAATTGTGCTTGTATGAACAAGTGATAAACGTATGGAAGCCAACATTTATATTACCAGTAAAATCATTTAAAGAAATTTGAAATACTAAGGTGTAACTATAATACATCATAAAGTTAAGACCTGTATCCTGGAAACTATACAACACTCATGAAAGAATCAATGAAAATATACATAAGTAAAAATGAGATTATATATTCAGAGATTATAAAATGCAACATATCCAAGAAATCAGTTCTTCCTCAATTTGTAGATAGGCTTAGTATATATCCTACCTAAATCACAGCAAAATGTTTGTCAATATGGACAACATTATCCTAAAATACGTGTGCAAAAGCAGGAAAGTGAAAACAGGTCTTTTGATAAAGGACAGCAAAATTTGGAGACTTAGTATTTCAAGACTTACACAGGTATAGAAGTCAAAACTGTATGGCACTGATGGGAAGACAGACAAAGACTGATGGAATAGGACAGAGAAGCCAGACAAACATCCACCCAAAGTTTAAGTCAGAATTTATATTTGCTCAGGGATGCAGAGATGAGGGGCAGCATAAGAAGGGTAGTGCTCGAATAAAATCGCTTGACTGTATCCAGCTATCATTGAAACCACCTAACACTTCATTGAACACTAAACCACCTAACACTATCATTGAAACCACCTAAACTTCTTGGTTGCTATGTTTAGGGGTCATTTTATATTACTAAAGAACTAACTAATCAGGTATGAGCAGAGAGTCATTTCCTATGTCTCTGCGTGATAACTACAAATTACCATTAAAAGAAGAGGCAGTTGTTTAGCCAAGGAAGAGTTTCAACAACACGAGACCAGTACACCTCACAGCAGAAGGAGGACACATTTTATAGTTAGGGTTGTACAATGCCTGCTATATATTTGGTCCCACCGTGAAGGCTCTCAGCGCTCTCCAATGCCTGTTATGGATGGTGGGGTCTGAGAAATCTGAGTTCATGCCACGGTAGCCTCTGGACCAAGATGCTGCTGAGAGCTCAGGCGCCCTGCGCTACGTCAGACTTGGAGAGGGTCTGTGGTGAGAGCAGCCAGGGGATCTTCGGTGAAGTCCACCTCCTCCTGGAATGCTGTGTGAGGTGAAAGCATTGATGGCCACATCTGCACTGATTACTGAAGACTGACTTCAAGTAGAAGCAGTATCTTTTTGAGAAGCTCAGATTGAAAGCAAGTTTGCATTTGGTTTTCACATAAACAAACTTGGAGACTGTAGTATGGATATAAGACACTTACAAAGACGGACTGCAAAAAGGATCTCAGCATTTAAAACAAAATCTTAAAAACAAATACGTTGGCCTATACTAAAACTAAAAATGGTTGTGCATCAAACTAATCAACAGAGTGAAAAAGTCAATACTACATGGGTGAAAATGCTTGCAAATCCTGTCTGATAAATAGCTAATATCCAGAATATGGACAGAAAATCTACAACTCTGTAACAGCCAGATTAAAATATGGACTTGAATAGATGTTTTTGTAAAGAAAATGCATAAGTAACAAGCATGCATCTGGAAAGAGACTCAACATAACTAATCATTAAGGGAATGAAAACCACAACGTGACACCACTTTACACCCACGAGAATGAGTATCGTCAAAACAAGAACAAAACAAGTGTTGAGAAGGATATAGAAAAATCGTAACTCTTATGCACTATGGATTTGAATCTAAAGTGTTATATATATGGAGATGCCTCTAAAATATTAAGCATAGAATCACCATATGCTCCAGCAATTACACTTCTGAGTATATAGTCAAAAGAACGGAAAGCACAGGCATGAACAGATATTTGTATATCTATATTAAAAAAGCAACATTTACCATAAACAAAAGATGGAAATGATCCAAGTTCCCATTGACAGAAAAATGAATAAACAAAATATGGCACATCCATAAAGTAGAATATCATCCAAGTTTAGAAAGGAAGGAAATTCTGACATATGTTACAGCGTGGGTGAAGTGTAAAGACCTTATGCTAAGAAAATGATCCAGTCACGAAAGGACAATGATTCCATTTATAGGAAGTAACTGGAGTAGTCAAATTTACAAAGAAGAAAAAGAATGTGGGTTGTCAGGGGCTGGGGAAAAGGGGAAAAATTCTTTAGCGGTTACAGAATTTCAATTTGGGAAGTTAAGAACGTCTGTCTATGCTGGGATGACCGCGAGGACCGTGCAACAAATGTGAATAAATCATTTACTTAAAATGTTAAAATGGTATATTATTTGTATTTTGCTACTATAAAAAGGAGCAAATTGGGGCGGAGGGTTAGCTCAGTGGTTCCAGCGCCTGCCTCGCAAGCGCAAGGTCCTGAGTTCGATCCCTGGAAACCACATAGAATGCTGGGCGTGGAGACTCAGGCCCACCAGCAATCAATACCACATGCCACAGTGCAGGGCGTGGTGGCTCACGCCTGTAATCTCAGCACTCGGGAGGCAGAGACAGGAGGATTGCTGAGTTCGAGGCTTGCCTGGGCTACATAGTGAGCTCAGGGGGCCAGCCTGAACTACAGAGCGAGACCCTGTCTCAAAAAAAAAAAAAAAAAAAAAAAAAAAAGGAGTAAATGAAGGATTGAAAAAGGAAGTTCGTATTTCCGGACTTCACCGTCCTTACAGGATAAGTCCGAGCGCAGCCAAAATGAAAAAGACACCACTGTGGCGATCTCAGAAAAAGGAAGGGCAGTTTTTAGCAGCTCTGAAAAGTGTTTTGAAGACAAATTTCAATCCTCAGAAGTCTAAAGCGGCTTTCACAAGAAGCTGAGTGTATTAAAGGGCAGCGAATAAACGTTAAAGGAGGCCAGTGTTAGAAAACACTCAGGAAAGTCATTCTGGGTCTCTGGGTTCCTGGGAGACAGCTACTGAGGAGGGAGCATGCGTGGAGCCAAAGGGATTCCCCAAAAAGTAGAGATCGGCGGCAGGATGAGTCAAAAGTTTTGAAAATAGCAACTGATGTGGACAATTGAAGTATTTATTTAAGAGCTTTAATATATACTAAATTAACTGAGAAAGATCCATTAACTGATGAACTTAACAAGAGAGAAAAAGGAGAAAACTCTCTCTTCCTCCGTCTCCCCCCACCCCCTCTATCTCTGTCTCTGTCTCTGTCTCTGTCTCTGTCTCTGTCTCTGTCTCTGTCTCTGTCTCTCTCCCTCTCGTACACACAACAAAGCAGATGCAACAGTTCCAGTTTTCTCAGAATTAAATCAAGGAATTTTTCATCAAATATCTGACTTAGGGAGAATTTATTCTGTAAAGATAGAAAAAAAATCCTTCGAAAGCATATGACAAGATGAGCTATGCATGTGATGAGCTGAACACCTAGAAACTGCAGCCCAGAGATCAGCATTCCATGGTTATTACTGAAGTTGGATTATTTCCCATGAGAGAAAAGCCCATGATAACGACTTGAGAGCTCTGTTGGCTGAAAGACACCTTCATATGTTAAGAGAAAGCATTGGCGAGAGAAAAATACGTTGAGGGAGACTGTGAAAGTCTTGAAAAGAATCTCAGGTCCCAGAGGTTGCTAACAGGGCATTTGGCAAAGTAGAATTCCCGGGAATTCTCTGGAATATCAGATCTCTGGGGGGAGAGAGACACATCAGACGGAGATCCGGGACCCAATGCTTGGCGAGAGGCCGATGTCACCTGCTTGGTTGGATCAGGTCACGTGACAGAGCCTGTCGGCTCAGCCTCGCGCCAGCACCGAGGATCCTTACGAGTTACGCGAGAGAGTGGTTCAGTTCTGCTACTCGTGGAGCCAGCAGCGGCTCAGCTCCTTCTGTTTGGTCAACCTCCCACCAAGACAGTGCTGTTGGCACACACGGCCGTTTCCTGCCTGGGTCCCGCGTCAGATGTTAGGCAAGGGGGTGCCTCCTGACAACTCTCGGCCTTCTCTCCATTCCACGGTGAGGCTCACAATTCCCTTAGGGTCTTCCCCAACTGAGGAACTCCCCTGGCCTGGAGGGTCTCCCACAAGCCCTACCGGAGGTCTCCGTGTTGGTGCTGTCCACACAGTCTGCAACTGAGCAGGTCACCCCCGAGCTCCATGACCTTCCAGTGACCCAAACCCTCATGACCCAGCCCCACGTGACTTTTTCTCTAATTTCATTGCTATTAGGTGGTTATTCAGTGACTAAAATGAGAACAAAGTAGGGTATATTTTTAAGATGATGCCCTGTAAATGTGGATTATTTAAATGGGGCTCATAAATTAGTTGTTTTGATTTTATTTTATGTAGTATTAGGATGGTAGTTTTGCTATGCCTAACTCTACAAAAATAATTTAGAACCAGAGCCAAAAGTTTGTCTCTGTTCTAGAATAAATTTAGTTTTTTTTTTCTGTGTTGGTTGTGTTGCTATTTATGTGATTATATAATATCTCAAATGGAGACTTGACAGGTTTATATTTTATAAATGAACATTATATATAAATGAGTTTAGGGCCCGAAAAGGACCTCACAGCCAATTGTCAAGTCTTTCTTCTCTCCCTGGTGTCACCTCCATCCTCTGCCATTAAGGAGCCATGTCTAGTGACAGCTGGAGTTGCTGGCCACGGACAAGTAATAGTCTCTCTCTCTCTCTCTCTCTCTCTCTCTCTCTCTCTCTCTCTCTCTTTTAAAGGAAAAGGAGTCTGGCCTGGGACACACAAGGTTCCTGTTTAGATCTCAGCTTTGACACAGGATGACCTTGAGAATTTGACCCTTGGAGGCTTGGTTTCCTCCACCATTGCATTTCGGCAGAGCTGTCATGAATCTTAAACTAGTACCCAGGATTCCAGCTTCCCTTCAATCCAGAATCTGCTGTAAGAAGCACGGCCAAACCCTGGGGAGTCCAACAGCCTTCATTTTCTCCATTTATCTCCCTCTTCTGTTTCAATTACCCAATGCACTAGAGAAATCCAAATTCATCCTTTGGGTACTGCTGGATATTTGCCCTGCCTAGATCTGGGTCCAATATTTTGCGGTTTTGTGAAGCCATCTCTCCAGGCCCTACCCTGGAGCCTACAGACATCTAACACCAACTTCTACCCAAACCCAGCTGTTGACAGAAGTGTTTGTCTAAGAAGCGCTTTTGAAATTCTACCATGGTTTCTGGCCCTCAGACCCTTGCCTATCTCACCTTCAGAATAGTGAAACCAGAGTTAACTTTTTTAAAAAATGGTTTGAGGGCCGGAGATTTAGCTCAGTGGTTCTGGCACCTGCCTCCCAAGTGCAAGGTCCTGAGTTTGATCTCGGTAACCACATACAACAATGCTGGGCGTGGTGACTCATGCCCACCAGCAATCAGTACAACACACCACAGTGCTGGGCATGGTGGCTCATGCCTATAATCCCAGCACTCCGGAGGCAGAGACAGGAAGATTGCTGAGTTCGAGGTTTGCCTGGGCTACATAGTGAGCTCAGGGCCAGCCTGAACTACAAAGTGAGACACTGTCTCAAAAAAAAAAAAAAAAAAAAGGTTTGAAATTTTATATATGTATGTATGTATGTATGTATGTATTTATTTATTTATTGAGACAGGGTCTTGCTGCCTCTGCTTCAGCAATCCTGCCTCTGCTTCCCAAGTACTGGGGTTATAGGTGTGAGCCACCAGACCTGGCACTTAAACTTATTTTTTAATTGAGTTTATTGGTACATTTTAAATGTACATTATGATCATGTTCATCTTTGAGAATTTGTATCTGTCATATATATATATTTAATTGAATTCTTTATTGGTAATTTTATATAGAGCTCACAATCACACTCAACATTGGGGAATTTGTATCAGTATATGACACGTTAATTCTCATTTTTACCCATATCTCTCCCCAGCCCACAACCCCCCACCCCGTACATGTGCTTTCTTTTTCTTTTCAAATCACATTTATTCTTTCCTCTCATTACTTTCCCCTACCACATTCCCTTTGAATATTTCCTATTTCACAAAATCTATCATACATTCTAGAACTCATTTACATCTACAGGTTCTCATACCAGAAAAGATACAGTATTTACATATCTGTGATCTATTTATTTAACTTATTAGTGTGTCCTCAAGGTGTATCCATTTGCGCATAAATGACTCAGATTTGTCACTCTTTATGGCAGTCATACCCCATTTTATAAAAAAAAAAAAACACATCTTCTTTATCCAGTCTCCAGTTCATGATATATTTTTTTCTCATTGTTCCCATTCCCTTTCCCTCCCTTCAGCCTCTCTACCCCTAAATACACAAACTTTGTTTCCATTTTTCCTTTTATCTTTGAATTTTTTTCTTTCTTTTCTTTGCTTTCTGCTTCCCCCCGACTCCTCCAGTTTCTTATCCCCTTTGAAGGTTTTCTTCCTATTTCACCATGCCTATTGTACATTTTGGACCTCATACATTTTCAGTTTCTCACACTAGAGAGATGATGTAGTATTTACAGATGTTAGCTTTCAAAAACACAAAAGACCCAAGAGACCCTGCTGTTCAAGTTCTCCACGCATGCAGCCCACACTCTCTCCTATGAACTCCCAGCTGAGGTCCAGAGGGGCACACACCTGCGTGTGTGTGGGCTACTTGTACTCCTTGAATCTAGCCACTGGACTTCCTTCTGCTAAAAACATGTCCAGTCCACACCTACTTCAAGGCCTTCGGATTGGCTGTATTCTTTGACCAGAATGCACTGTGTGGCGTGGCTGCCTCTTGCTCATTGGCCACCCAAGTTATTTTGCTCCTCAGACTAAGTGTGGCTTTGCGTCACTCATCCTCTTTGAATCCATTGTATTTCTAGACTGTTCTAGTTTGTATAATTTAACCTGTTTTTATGGCAACCCACCCAGGATAAACGTTGTTTACTTTAGAAGAAAGATAAAATTCCTGCTGTGTTTCTGGATTAGTCTAGTGGAGTTGTGAATCACAAAAATGGGCCTCCTTGTTTACAGTACCCCCTGGAGTGTCAGAAGCAGGAGATCATCTCATTCAGCACTGACCCTTCTCTCTCCTCTTACACGTGCTGGTAACACATCCAGGACTGAGGGAGGGACTGAAGGAATAAATACAAGTGAGTCCAATAGGATGACCTGAGATCTCAGGACTGTCCACATACTAAACTAAATTGTGCAGATGACCGGGGAAGTCCAAAACTGTAGGCCAAGTAGAAGGAGAAGCAAAGGAAAGAGGCATAGAAGAGTGATTTCTAGGCTTTGTCATGGCGCTGGACAGCAAGGGTGTGGGTGGTTTAGTGTGAATGCAAAGCTGCTGGGCCTCAGAGATTGGTGGCTGGAACACACCCACCTGTGAGGTACTCACAAAGCACCGAGCGCCATAGACATGGCATGCCATCTTCTAGTTGTGATTGTCTTTATAAGCTAGCCTCAGAGACAGATTATTGTCAGAGACAATGAAACTGAAGTCCTGAGAAGCTCCAAGCCACACCCGGTAGAGGGATGATAGTCTATTCCGGGAGCATTAGAGAGGTAATCTCACTTCTGCTGCTTCTCAGCTGTGTAACCTCAGACACGCTACTGATACTTCAGCTCCTTGACTTTCTCATCTGTAAGACAGGGCAGAATTTCTGGGTGAGTTAGATGGATTTGTGTGAAAGCACTGAGCTCACGGTGAGCTCTCCTCCAAACAAGTTGCTCTGTTTCTTGTTGTACTAGAAGCGATGTACTCTCTGTCCCCAACACCATTCACTGTCTGCTCTTTGTAGAAACAGTTTTTATTCCTTATTGACCTGTGTTTTGCTTGTTGCTCGTTTCAAAAACTTCACTTGAATTCATGTTTCAGTGTCGGTTTTTGTGGGAGGGAATCTCAATTATGGTACAGTTCACCTGAGTTTAGCCAGAGGAAAAACTCTCTCCTAAGGGCATGAAGGTGAGATAATTTTGAAACTTTTGACAAGTTCTGGTTCATTGTGGTAACAAGTTTAAGTTCTTCTTTCTACGCAGGCTGGGTACTCCCAGGAAAATTTGATTCAATTCCACAAACACTTCTCTTACTCATTAAGACACCTACTACTAAAAACATCTGGTCAATTAAATTTAAAACATTAGTCAAACCAGTTTTTGGCATTATATGGTCAAACATCTGGACAAATTACATTTTAATGAAATGTTTTAATATCATGAAGACTCAGTTTCAAAGCCAGTCCCCAAATAGAAAGTATATACTTTAACTTTCTATGCCAAATTAGGTGGTCTGGGATTCCTATATCAATCCACCACTTAAAAATTTACTGAATTCTAATGTTAGATAAAAATAGTGATGATATTTTTGGTTCTTCCACATTAGTGTTAATTTTTTAAAGAAAGCTCCACTCTTTTGCTAGTTGACTAACACACAATTTTTGTTAGAAATCATGCATGGTCCATACAGTTTGCACAGAGTTTTAAGTAGAATGAAAGGGTTTTACACTGAAACTTTGAAGTTGGTTCTGTTTACCTGGAGACATATAATTTAACAATTTCTGCCCCTAGATTTCTCTTAGATAAAAGAGGGGTTCAACATTTGCATTTTTTTTGAGACAGGGTCTCGCTTGGTAGTTCAGGCTGGCCCTGAGTTTACTATACAGTCCAGGCAAGCCTCAAACTCAGCAATCCTCCTGCCTCTGCCTCCCGAGTGCTGGGGTTACAGGCGTGAGCCACCACACCCGGCACTGTGGTATATGGTACTGATTGCTGGTGGGTGTGAGTCACCACATTCATTATTGTTATATGTGGTTTCCTGGGATCTAATCAGGAACCTTGTACTTGCTAGGCAGGTGCCGGAACCACTGAGCTAAATCTCTGGCCCAACTTCTGCAGTTTTTACAAGGGGAATGTATTCTGCCTAAAACTAGATACCCTATGTATGTATGTTTATGAACACACATGTTTACATACCTGTAACACTTAACACATGTGTACACACTATCATAATAATCCTCATGAAGCTTGTTTGCCAACTCTTGAGTGAGATGAATGACACAAGTTCGTTAGGCTAGAATTCTAACAATGAACATGTAGAGAAATGAAAAGATTTAAGAAGCTTCCAGGGGGCAAAATTCAGTGTTCATGGATGCATGGGTTATGGAGATGGTTGGAATTTAAAGGACATTTGTAGCATTTACAAAAAGTAATGTTGTAAGGGACCTTTGGTTAACTTGTTTAGTTCCAAAAAAGGGAACCCTTTTTTCCAAATTTCCTTTCTATTTTTTCACCCACAGAGGAGCTTAGGACTTTAAATTTCTCTTGACTTCTCTTGGTTCTTTGATCCAGCAAAAATCTATTTTGGCAAAAGAAATTGCTGGCACAAGGTCATGTCATGCTTTAAGCCACCCTGCCCCCCCAAAAACACAAAACAAAAACAAAAACCATTTTTGGACATCTGTTCAGATACTGTAGCCAAGAGAAGGGTCTGTGTGGTGCCAGCATGGCAGCCGTGGCTACATATTGCAGGCAGAGTGTGCCTGGTGCCAGCGCTAATGATCTGGGCTTCCTGCAGAGGGCCACACCGCCAGACTTCTAATTAGGACGTGTTCAGAGTAGCCTGGGCCCGGGCAGTCAGGCCTTTCCTGCTGCCCTCCTCTCCTCTTCCTCCTACACCACAATTTAGCATTGTGAGCATTTTTTTTTTTTTTAACTGTGGGCTATTTACAACAAAACAAAGCAAAAAGCAGCTTTCACAGAGGTGCTAAGTGAAGAGCAGATCAGCCAGAAGCATGGCACCTCAGAAGGAGGAAGGTCAAACTTCCTCCTTGGGGGATGCGGATCTCATTTAACACTTCAGCCCTCAGGAGTCAACCGAAGGCCTTTCCCAGAACGAGGCCTGCATATTCAGGTGCTGCTGTGTAATGCTTAGCCCAGGACTTTCACTGGTCCCCTGGCCTCAGAGGGTCATTAGCAGGAAGTGACTAGCAGGAGCAGGCAGTAAAGACTACATAGTGAGGACTAGGTAGGACGTAGTCATTGCTAGTCAAGCTATGGCATGTCAGGGAACATGCTGTTCTGGCAACTTAAACACTCCCAGAGGAAGAGTTTAGAAAGTCCAACACTGGAAGGTAGAGGATGGAAAGGATTTTGTGGGCCTTGTCTACTGTGTTTATCCAAGGTGTAGCACACGACCTCCCAGATAGCTGGTGTTCAGTAAGTGATTTAATCAACGGAAAGTGTGTCATCACAGTGGCTACCTTCCAGGAATAGGTGAAGATTAAACTGTGACACCTCTTGGTTGAACACCACCAACCTGTCGGTGGACCCTCTGTCCACAGGACAATGGCTGCTGCCCTCTGCTTCTTCTACAGCTCCAACCACACCAGACAAACACCACTGGGTGCCTAATTCCATCAAGGGTCGCCTTTCTCTCAGCTATTACTTGTGTGAACTATTCGGTCTCCGCCACAGTCCTAGGAAGCTCAGTTAGCTCAGTTCTACAGAGGAAAATCCTGGTGGTCTCTACACAAGACAGTGTAACTTACCCAGGGTCCAGCATGTCCTCCCAGAACATAGCCAGATCTCTGCCCTGTTTATTCTCCATCATTTGTTTTCTGCTCAGGATATTCTTCATCCTGTCTTTTTTTTTTTTTTTTTTTTTTTTTTGTGGACAGGGTCTCGCTTCATAGTTCAGGCTGGCCCTGAGCTCACTATGTAGCCCAGGCAAGCCTCAAACTGAGCAATCCTCCTGCCTCTGCCTCCTGAGTGCTGGGATTACAGGCGTGAGCCACCATGCCCGGCCTTCATCCTGTCTTTTTGCTAAACAGTCTAAGTGCTTTTTGGGTTTACTCCCAACATTTGCTCAATTGTGAAGCTATTCTTGATGCTTTCTTGTTGAGTTCCAGTATCTTTTAGGGAAGGTCGATCATCCCAGTCCCAGTACCGCAGAAACTCCTGTTTCTTTGCCTTTTTGTTCCCTGTGAGACACGATGGGCATCCTGAAGGTTACTTTGATATTTAATCTATCTTTATATTCCCAAGCCTAGAATAGAGATGGAACACTGAATATGTATCAGATGACTATATGACTAGAAAGGAATATTTTGGGATGTCTACCTTTCAAGTGCAGAAATAACTTTTAAAACTGTCTCCTAATGGGACTGGATGCTGCATGCAGAATGAAGGAATATCTTGTTATGCAGTCTGAGTGGGGGGGAGGGATGGACTGGCTGGAGTTGGCTGTGCTGTCCAGCCTCTCAGGGATCTCTGAGGTCCATCCTAAATGTTTAAATGAAGTAAAGTGCTTGGCTTTATAAGTAATAGAAGTCAATTGTGTTTGCAGCATCTAATGCAGGAATGGCATTAGATGGTTGAGATGGGGCCAGAGCCAAAAACTGCTGAGTGGGCAGGAGGCCTGATTTTCAGCCTCCCTCTGCATCCATTTGTGATAATCCAGGTCTGGCTTTCAACCAGTCACCATCCTAACGAGCCTTGCACAAGACAGCCTTTGCCCCCAGCACAGACAGATCCTGAATCAAGAGTCCACTTGTATAGATTTTAAAAACTACCCATATACACACACTCACATTCTTCTTAAATACACTTTTCATCTTCATTGTTACCGACTCTTTTCTCACAGGCTGGCAAACTTTCCAGTAGAACTGAAATATTTTGATGTGGTGGAGTATCTCCTCTGCCCCGTGAAACAGACTTTCTGCTGAGAGCCAGAAGAAGACAGCCATTCTGTCCCGGTTCTGTGACCTGGAGCCAGTGAAGAAAGCTCGCCGTTTGGCTTCAGGGTAGGCGTGAAGGTGCCAGGCAGTCATGGAAATAACACACATTTGGGCTACATCCACAGGGAAGCTGGCCTCATCTCCCAGCAAGAGGGTTGAAGATAACAATAATGAAGATGTCAACAATCAAAATGAGTACATTATTATAAGCATTTACCACATTATGTGAGGTGACAGTCATGATAATGCTTTTTATTAGCCCTTGGAAAACATTTCCTTACGCTCTCCCCACAAAGTTTTGGAGAAAGTCTTCTTTTCAGAGACTTGGTGTTTTATTTTGTACCAGGGATTGAACTCAGCCCTTGTTTTTCCAAGGTGGGCGTGGTCCCACGTGAGCTAACTCCCCAGCTGGATTTGGGTTTGCTACTGGGGCACACTTCACGTGAGGCTTCATTTGTCTCTTATGCCAGATGCAAAATGGTCCACTGGTTGTTTCTCACCCTTCTTCCAGATCCCTCACACGGGAAGTTGGTGAACTCCATTGGGAAGGCAGAGGCAGCTTTCCAACTCTTTAAAGTGGATGCAGCTTTCCTTGGCCAATGAGAGGTTAGCAAGACTGATTCAGACTAGTTTAGTATTCTGGGTTCTCTGAACACCAACATCCTTCATGGGGTTAGTCGTTCTGGGATTACTGTTTCGGATAAGGTCTTCCACGGAGGTTCCTCATCTAACAGTTACCTATGTGTTACAAGAAAATGAGAGCTAAGGATAAAGCACACAAGGGCTTAGTACAGTGAGTGCTGGGGCCTATGCTCAGATTCACCAGGTGTGACCTTGTGCTAACCTGCCATGACCTTGTGCTAACGCCATGGGAATAGGACTGGGCTGCCCTGGACAACAGACTGACCATAGCTAGACACACCCTCGTTGGGCCAGCTGCTGGCCTGTCCACGAGCTGACCGTTCATCACAAGAATGGCCCAGTTAAACCAGTGTACTATCATTTAGAAAATGGTTGTTGGAATGTGATAAATTTTGGAAGAGTTCACTATTTAGCAGAAATCAACTAACCTGTTTCTTACGGTTGTACAAAATCCAGAAGGGCAAATCTTCAGAGCTCATCACTCAGATGAAGGAATTAAGTTACCTCTGAAGATTTGCCAATAGTTAGATGGATGATTCTCAAACTGGCTCCTCAAAACATCAGTGACTGTGCGATGTCTGGAGAAATTCTGGGGCCATTGTTCAAGATCAGGGTTTGAGGTTCATGTGGCTCATCCATACAATTGGGGTGAATTTTTTGCAATAGGGAACCAGAGCTAATACAAACAATGTATTCAGCGCAGTGAGGGACACACTGAATAATAAAAAATATAGTATAGACGTTTTCTGTGTCGTAGACATCATAGAAAAGTAGTGCGCTGCGTAATCTTAATCTCACTCAATCTTTCCCACGACCTGGTAAGTCAGGTATCATTCGTTCTCATGGTTGAGAATGTTGAGGCTTAGAGAGAGAAACTTCTGTCCCCAATCACATGATCGCCAATGGAAAAGTGACCCAGAGCCTGCATCGTTAATTAGAGTGCTGTCCTGTCTTCTTCTCAGGGAACAGCCTGGTCCTTCATTTTAAGCAATTGTCCTTTATGCTTTTTTAGAAAGGGAAACTCCTCACTATGTTGCAATATTTTTAATTTGAGCGAGTCTGAATTTTTCCAGTCATAAGCCCCTTAACAAAATTCAAAGTGAAATCGCTTCTGAAAAGCCTAAAATGTAATACAAAGTAAAAGCAGAACTACTCTGATAGAACGGCTCGGAAGCTCCAGAGCCCTCCCTTCCTGTGACAACTGCATAAAACCTTTTGCCCTCTGTCGAGCACAGTTGGAAAATATTGGTCTGAAGCACAGTTGAGTGGATTTGCTGGCTGGCAGATCTAGTCTCGCTGTCTCCAGGGACTCCGGGCTGTTGGCTTTCTGCAGGATCTGAACGCTTGTTTAAACGCGGATGAAGAGGCCCGGGAGGCTGGTGGAGAGCGGGACAGGTCAGAACAGAGCCATCCGCATGCTGACCCTGTGCGGGTAAGGCCCGGGATATAGCCTGGGCCATGGTGGGGTCCCCGGGACTCTGAAAGGACAATTTCCAAGAAAGCGCCTCTGACGCCTCTTCCGAAGCCAGATCTAAAGATAGTGCTGGTTCAAAGGCAACGAGGACCGTCCTCCTCTTTCCTCCTCCTGCCCTTTTTCACTCCAATTAAGTCGTTTTCCTTTCTCTCCACCGGTACCTGGGCTTCTCTCCAGGTTGCAGGCAAATGGTGCATTCATCACACATGGATCAGCTGGTGCCCTGGGATGGTGGGGAAGCGGCTGATTTATGACCCGGCCCAAAGTGTGGGGCGGCTGGGAGTGGGCGAGGCAGGCCCAGCTCCGGGAGCATATGGGGGCCCCTCCTCTAGGACCAGACCCATATGCTCCGCTGCAGGCCCATATGCTGTGTGGTTTGGTCCCCCGCCCGGGCCACTGTGGAGGCTGCCTGTCCGCTGCCATGTACAGGGAGCTGGATCGGCCACATGGCCTCCTGGCAGTGGAACGTACCCTCTTCCACAGCCTGAGACCTTGAGGCCGAGGTCCTGCCGCTCTTCTTATAGATGGGGAGGAGGCTACCGTCATGCCCCTGTCAATGTGAATTATTGAGATCATTTGTTTAGGGATAATTCGTGAGAGATAGTGAGACTGGATTTTTCTCCTACTTGCTGGAAGAAGAAATTGAGACATATACTATCATTAGTAGTAATTACAATAAAAATGAATGACTGCATTTATGTCAGGTGCCAAGTTCTGTTCTAATCACTTTTTACATATGTTAACTATCGATATGGAAAGGGAGTTGGTCAAGTCATAGACGAAGTATTAAAATCAGAAGTTGAACTTGGACTTGTGTTTTAATTCCTTTTTAATTATAATTCACCATTCATTTATTCATTCATTTATCCCATCACTCAGTGAACATTTGTAGAGCTCTCAGCATGCATCAGACCCTCTATGAAATACCTGGGCTACAACTGAGAACAAAGCACATGTGGTTCCATCTCACACGCAAAACACCTCTTGGCGGTAAAAAAGACAACATCGACAATCTTCAAAACTTAACGAAAGAGCTTGGAAGTATACATTGCAGTCACTTAAATGAAGAAAGTCAATAAGGGGCTTGGACAGAAGTAAAATATCTGTGGAACAAGAAGACCAGAGGAAGTTGTAAAGAAGCCAGGCTCATGGCTCAGAGTGAGGTCTGCACGGGGCTGAAGGAGGAGCGATCCTGCGACACTTGGGGTTTAAGGGGTGGAGGCGCAGAACCGGCGAGAGGCGGCAGAGATAGTCAGAGTTGGGATAGTGTCTCTTTTCTCTGGTATGGAGTAGTAGCAGTAGATGGAAATGAGTTCTAGAATGTATGATAGATTTGGTGGAATAGGAAATACTCAAAGGGAATGTGGTAGGGGAACGTAACGCAGGGAAAGAATAAATATGATTTGAAAAGAAAAAAGCACATGTATAGAGGGCGGGGGTTGTGGGTGGGTAGAGATATGGGTAAAAATGAGAACTCGTGTCATATACTGGTACAAATTCCCCAGTGTTGAGTGTGACTCTGAGCTGTCTATAAGATGTGCCAAGAAAGAATTCTATTAAAAGAATAGAGTTGGGATGCAGGAGAGGGGCTGGGGGATCATGAAGGGCACAGGAAACGTGCTGTGAATTAGAAATCTGTTGCAGAGCATTAGGCAACTTAGCAATCTCACCAATAGTTCACACTGAAGAGGAACAGCTCAACCTGGTCGATAAAGTTAGGGTGACATCTCAGGTCCCTTCAATCCCCAGATATTCCCCAAGAGCAGAAGCCAGTTTAGGGAATTATCATTTGAATAGAGACATCCACTCAGTCTGTCCACACCTCCCAGGGCTGGTACTTTGGCAGGAGTCATGGAATGTGGGTGCATTCTTCAATTTAAAAACCACTTTGGAGTCTTTAAGACCATGTTTCAGTTTTAGGAAGTTCTAAAGTGTTATCGTTATGCTACTTCATTAAGTTTTACTACACTATTTTAGCATTATATTTTTCCCTTTGCACAATTTTTTTCTTTGAAGATACAAACAGCTTTGAAATATTTTATTAGTTTCTTTTATTATTTTAGATTTTTAAAGCCTTTCTTTTTAGCAGGCTTGATCTCAGGGATTAGTTCTAATAGCCTGCAAAGATTAGATTTTATTTAAAAAAACATTTATATAGAGATCATTCTAGGGTTGATACAGATCTAAATGCATTACAGGAATCCCATCATAAGCCTTTAACATCAATGCTGTTATTATTATTCCCATTTTAGGGATTAGGAAATGTAGCACAGAGAGATGAAATAAAAGCCCAATTCATACACCTCCTAAGTGGTAGAGTCACGCTGGGGATCTGAGAGTCTATTTTCAGTGTCATAATGAGTGGTTATTCCAGTCAGAGGGACATGTCCGTCCAATGCAGAGGGGTGGCTGTGTCCCGCCACCCACACCCTCGGCCTCAGGAGCCACGGAGGCAACAGGAAGACAGCTGAGCAGAGTGTGATGATATTTCCATGCTCGGTGTTTCTTGCTGCTTCTCTTTTCCTCCAATGGACCCCTCCTTCTTCCTTCTCTTTCCACTTTCCCAGGTTCTTCTCCCCCCCCCCCCCGCCTCTCTGGACTCGTTTCTGGAGCACCTACTCTGTGTCCGCTCTCGTCCATCGTCCCCAACTCTCAGCAGCTCACGGTCTTCATACCATCCAGGGAACTTTCTGACTATGTACACGTCCCCATATGTCCACTTCACTCAGGGGACGGCTGTCTGAATAGGGAGGTATCGTCATCTCCTCTACAGAAGCCTCAGTGTCACCGTGAATCTCCAGTTCCATCCTCTGTGAAGCTGGTGTTTTGCCCCACCTGTGACTTCAGAATGTGGTTTATTTCGTATTGTATCTCTCCCACAGCATTCTTTTTTTTTTTTTTTTTGAGACAGGGTCCTGCTTTGTAGTTCAGGCTGGCCCTGAGCTCACTATGGTGCCCAGGCAAGCCTCAAACTCAGCAATCCTCCCGCCTCTGCCTCCTGAGTGCTGGGATGACAGGCTTGAGCCACTAAGCCCGGCATTTGTGGTATGTGGTATTGATTGCTGGTGGGCATGAGCCACCACTCCCAGGACTGTGGTATGTGGTTACCAGTGATCGAACCTGGGACCTTGCACTTGCTAGGCAGGTGCTGGAACCACTGAGCTAAATCTCTGGCCCCTCACAGCATTCTTGTTCATTCTTTCCTGAAGACTTGCAAAGACACAAGTCAGCAAACTGTATTACAGTTTACAAACTTCTCCTTGAATCATGTTTGAGTGCTGTCAGAATGAGTTAAATAGGGGTCAACAAATGTTTGGCTGTAAAGGTTCCAGTATCAAAGAATTTAGATTTTGCAGGTCATTCATTCTCTGTCACAACAGTTTAACTTTGCTGTTGTAGAGTGAAGGTAGTTTTATACAAAACATAAAGAAATATAAATGGCTGTATCCTAGCAGACCTTAGTTACAAAGGTTGGTGCTGGGTGGATTTGGTCTGTGGGCCAAGTTTGCTGATCCTTGTAGAAAAATTTGGATTTCTTTATGTAGAAACTGTCTTGTGGGTGTTCTGATTCAATGGGATGAACCCTGGGTCACAGTAGGGCTGCTGTAATGCGGTGCTGCCATCTTTCCACCAGTGGGGCTTTCCAGGACTTGTGGTTATACGACAAGAAATATTGCTTCACCCAGAGTTGGGAGCCCATTGCCTTAATCTTTCTGAGTGGCCACTGGTCAAGGGAATCAAGGAAGGTGTGATATATAAAAGGAAGTTGAAATAATGCTGGCTATGAGTATATGCTTATGTATAGAGGATTCTTCAACAAGTTTGATATCTAGTGCCCTTGCTTGGGTAAACCTATGGTGAAAATGATGCTAGCCGATCCCTCTTGCCCAACTGGCTTGATAGGATAGAGAGGGAGAGATGACAACAGGGGCCACATGGGAGCTGCAGCAGAGTAAGATGATGGGTGATTCTACAGTGAGCAAAAAGGTGACTTCCAGGTCTCGCCCGCAAACATAGAAACGTTACTGCGAAAAGCACCTCTTGTGATGATAGCCACCAAGGGATGGCTGGTGTGCTGGATCCAGGAGCATTTGTTTAATTAATGCTTAAGAATTCCTTTTGATATGATGTAACATACTAGATTTCCTATTCCTTTATCAGTCTTCTCTTAAAATTATAGTTTGTACCATGCGTAGATCTGGTCGGCCCTCTGTCTCCTTGTGTTTTTCCTTCAAACAGCCAGAATCTGCAACTGCTCCTCAAGGGAAGAGTAAGGCCTGTGCCTAGAGTAAAATGAATATAAAGAGGCTTGGGACTTGCACCAGGGTGGCCCTGAACCCATGATGAAGTGCATTCAATAGTGTGGAAGCTCCTTGTTCAGATGGAGTAAAAACTGGTGCAGGTGGCTTGTGACTCAGTGTTCCCTGAAGGAGCGGGCGGCCTGTGAAACTTGTCATGAAATCACCTCATTGATTGGCTTTGTGTTTCCAGTTTCTTTCTTCTCAGTTTTTTTTTCTGATAAGCACATTCCTCATAAATCACTGTACACCCATCTGCAAATCCGGGGGTAGGTATTCTGAATGGGTAGTATGCTCAACTAGTCTAGAGATGCCTCCTGGGTTAGGGACTCAGTGCTTAGCACTGGATCAGAAATACTGTAGGATTCTTGAATTCTAGGTCGTCCTTTAAATCTCAAAAACCACAGCTGCGCCTAAAATTATGTTAACTTTTTATGGTAAGTTCTAAAATATGACATTACTCCACCTCATTAAGTTTTGAAGCCTTTCCCAAGATGCATTCTCTGAAGAAAAATGTGAAGAGCCACTAAGGAAAAGTAGAAGTCAAGGAGGTATCTGTTCCAAAACAAAAGGATACGGTTGATTGGTTAGGGGAAAGGAAGAGAAAACCAACTTAATTTAGAATCATAATTCCCGATCATTTTTCTCCAGGCATTATTAGACTTAATGCCTTTATAAAATAAGAAAGAAAAGGTGAGAGGATGCTCTTCCAGTTCCTGCAGATGAATCTTATTGGATTCTTCTTACAAGAATCTTATAAGATTCTTCTATGACTCTTATTGGATTTTTCTCTGGGTGGTGAGCAAATAGGGCAGCCACATAACTATTGTTTTCCTCTCTAATGTCACACACTACTAAGTGCTTTATCATCTTCACTATCTTAGTCCATTTTCTTTTCCTGTAACAGAATTCTTTTTTTTTTTTTTTTTGAGACAGGGTCTCGCTTTGTAGTTCAGGCTGGCCCTGAGCTCACTATGTAGCCCAGGCAAGCCTCAAACTCAGCAAGCCTCCTGCCTCTGCCTCCTGAGTGCTGGGATGACAGGCGTGAGCCAC
Source organism: Thryonomys swinderianus (assembly GCA_004025085.1). Classification (NCBI taxonomy): domain Eukaryota; kingdom Metazoa; phylum Chordata; class Mammalia; order Rodentia; family Thryonomyidae; genus Thryonomys; species Thryonomys swinderianus. The sequence continues at coordinate 19,391 of PVIC010007157.1, read as the reverse complement.
CAAGCCCGGCACTGTGATTTGTGGTATTGATTGCTGGTGGGCGTGAGTCACCAAGCCCAGCATTGTATGTGGTTACCAGGGATCAAACTCAGGACTTTGCACTTGCGAGGCAGGTGCTGGAACCACTGAGCTAATCTTCAGCCCCTTGTAACAGAATTCTTGATGCTGGGTAACACAGAAACAAAATAGGTCTCTTTGGCTCAAGTACAGTGGTTAGAAAGTCCAAAGAGCATGGAGTTGGGAAGGCCCCATCAAATGATGGAAAAATAAAAGGTTTTATGAGAAGCAGGTCTGCACACAGGAGCTCTCTCACACACAGGTGGCATCACTTTATGGTGACTCCCTCTGTTGGTAATTAGTCAGACCCATTGAGACCTAACCTGCTTCCAAGATGGAAGAATTAGGCCCTTCCAGGTGTGGTGCCCCAAGATCTAAGCACAACCTAAATTCACCACTACCTGTCAACACTATTACTCTGGAGACAAAGCTTTAACACTAATTTCGGTGGAAACAAAACACAGAACTCTCCTTTTCTCTTCTTGGAGTATTTTCAAAGTGTTAAAAAGGGCAGAGATGTGCCAGGTGTGGTGGCTCATGCCTGTAATCACAGCACTTGGGAGGCAGAGACAAGAGGATTGCTGAGTTTGAGGCTTGCCTGGGCTACATAGTGAGCTCAGGGCCAGCCTGAACTACAAAATGAGACCCTCTCTTAAAAAGGGGGGGGCAGGGATGTAGCTTAGTGGTACAGTACTTGTCTAGTCTTTGTAAAAGCCCTGGGTTCAGCTACCAGAACTACCACCAAACAAAAGGAAAAATAAAAACAAGAAGACAAATGAAAAAACAGAACAAAACCAAAACCCCCCAGACCAAAACCAATAAAAGAAAACAACAAAAACCTAGGCGGTCGGGGCCGAAGGGTTAGCTCAGTAGTTCCGGCGCCTGCCTCGCAAGCGCAAGGTCCTGAGTTCGATCCCCGGTAACCACATATAATGCTGGGCGTGGAGACACGCCCACCAACAATCAACACCGCATACCACAATGCCGGGAGTGGTGGCTCACGCCTGTCATCCCAGCACCCGGGAGGCAGAGACAGGAGGATTGCTGAGTTCGCGGTGGCTTGCCTGGGCACCATAGTGAGCTCAGGGCCAGCCTGAACTACAAAGCGAGACCCTGTCTCAAAAAAAAAAAAAAAAAAAAAAAACAAAAAACCCTAGGCGGCATGTCTGGTTATCTCTTTGCACTTGGAAATAAATATTTTATGATGTAAATTAAACAATATTTGCTAGTGATGTTTTTTCCTCTAGCATTCTGAATATTTTGGGGTTGGGGGTCATAGCATTTTGCTGAGAGGAAAGAAGTCTGCAGAAGTGCTGGCTTGTGTTTGAGTGCTACAATGTGAATGGTACAACTTAGACTCATGCTGGGCAGGCTTATCCGCACCCACCCTGCCAAAGCATGGCTTTCATTCTACAATGAGGATAACAGCTCTGGTTTTGAACTAAGCTGTTATTAATGTGCTTAGGAATATATGTGGACCCCTAAGTAGCTTTCGTATTCATTTACCAGTAGATACCAGGTTAGAACATGGGCTCACAGCCCAGTGCTGAAGATTAAGATGGCGACAACTAATGACAATAAAACAGTGAATAAACCTCCCAGGACCCTACATTGCATGCGTGTCATCTGAATGAGATGTGTGATATCAAATAAAGCTGTAATTTTGTCAAGCAGACCAGCATTTGACTCTTAACTCTTCAATTACGTAGCTGTGTGGACTCAAGTAAGCCATTTGACTTCCTTTTTGTCCTCCAGAAATGGCATGATGATACTTAGTTTTTTGGACGCAGAGTAGAGGTTTCTTAGGCAAAGAGATAGAACAAAATCACCCAAGGAGAAACAAAAGCACAGAGGAACACACTGTGACATAAGCATTAAAATTAAATAGTGATTTAAAAATCAGTGTATCTGATGTTCTTTTTCTTTTAAACAAAAGTAACTCTTCCATGTTCTCTGAATCTCAAGACTATGTACTGAGAAAAACTCAATTCTAAGTTCCCTCATGTAAAACCCAATGGACTCCCTCTCTCTCCCACTCTGATGTAACCCCCATGTGAACAGAGGGACAGTCTCTGTCCTTTTCTGCGTTTGCCCCATTTCTACTTCTTCAAGTTCTACACCTAAGAGCAGGGAACTACGGAGAGAACACTAGATGCTTCCTTCTCCTGGGCAAAAGTAATGCTTATGGGGCAGAATAGGTGCTCGCTCTGCATTCTAGACTGGCCTTCCACGGGCAGTCTGGGCAGAGGGTGAAGGCAATGACAGCAAGTTTCAGATCTGCAGCTGGAGGTGGGAGACCGGAGCGGACTGACTCATAGGGACCTTTCCTCAGGTCAGGGTGAGACCCAGAAGGTCCAGTGACTGGAGGGAAAAATCTGCGTTTATGAAGAGACTCCCTGGGAGGTTCAGATATACCTTCTACTTTTCAGCTCCCTGACTCCCTTCTCCTGTCTCTGAGCCCACTTGTGGAGTGAGCTGCAGGAAAACCCCTGAGGGTATTGCCCTGAAGGACCAAGGCCTGGCATGCTTCTTTGGATGTTATATTTATTATTCTGAGCACGATCCTTTCTCTTAAATGTAATATTTTCCTTGTGGAAATGAAAACACAGAAGAGGTACTCAAAACTAGCGTTCTTCCTCTTAAAAAGTACCCCATTTCTGTTTGAACTCTTTCATCTTTTAGAAATTCTTTATTTGGTGTGTAACAGCATTATAATGGCAATAACAAAACCCCCAAATAAAGCTGTTTTCATTTTTCATCTTTACTCCAGACCTTGCCCACATGCAGACATAATTTTTACAGTTTCGCTCATAGTGTACAAATAATACTGTATTCTGCTTTGTTCATTTAACACTATATCATAAACAAATGTGGAATGTCTTTGCCATATCCTAATTAAGATTTTTATTGGCTACATACTATTCCATAAAGTTGATATAATTTTATTTGTTTAACCATTTCTCTGTTACTGGGTATTTATGCTAATTACAATTATTTTTAATAACATGCATTAAGAATTCTTTTTTTTTCTGGTACCAGGGATTGAACTCATGACCTTGTGCTTGTGAGGTGTCAGAACCACTGGGCTAAATCCCAGGCCCAATAACATGCGTTAAAGTAACAGAAATAAACATCCTAAGACATGGTTGTTTTACCATTTCTTTGTATTCAAATGCTTTGATTGTAGTCAAGTGATTATATTCCTTGAGTTAATTTCTCAAACTTGGCAAAGTTATCTAAAAATGTTTCTGAGTCCAAGTTTATAATGCAACCAGAAGTGTTTACTAGCTTGATCAGATTGGTTTGTTTTACAATTTTACATTTTTTTTTTTACATTTAATTTTTTCAGCTTGGAGTATTGCCACTGTTAAGAGGCACTTCTGTTAACTGTGACTGACATAGGAGGAAGGCCGAAGAGCAGCAGGGGACATTCTGGGCCGGGTACACAAACACATAGCAACCTCTGTCCTCTGGAATAGGGGGTGGCACTTACCTTGTGCTTCTGCTTCACGGATCTGACAAGCTTGCGTGTAGCTTTGGGAAAACCAGGAGAAGCCACGAGGGTCTACCAGGAAAGAAACAATATGTCAACTGAATTTGGGAGTTCGGAGTAAAGCTTTCCAGAGTGCATCAGCCAGAGATTCCTAGAAGAACAGACTTAATGTATGAATATAATATATTACATATTATATATATACATGATACAGTATCTACATCATATAAAGTATTTATTAGGTCCCCTTCCATGGCTCTCTGCAGATTTAGTGGTGGAAAAATTAGCAAAGGGTGTGTGTGGTACTAGAGAGGGGGAGCTTCCATTGCAAGTAGAAGGCCTAGGCTCACTGGAGATGTTCAAACCATAGTGCTATCAACAAACCATTTTTTTTGTTTTTTTTTTTTTGTTTTTTTGCTTTTTGGAGACAGGGTCTCGCTTTGTAGTTCAGGCTGGCCCTGAGCCCACTATGGTGCCCAGGCAAGCCGCCGTGAACTCAGCAATCCTCCTGTCTCTGCCTCCCGAGTGCTGGGATTACAGGCGTGAGCCACCACGCCCAGCATTATATGTGGTAACCGGGGATCGAACTCAGGT